>PVKS010002379.1:0-119287 GCA_004027875.1 Aplodontia rufa | reverse complement strand
CAGTATTATGATTAAGCTCAATAAAAGTTCATGAAGTACTTAGAAGATCAAGTTGTACAGCTGCCTCTTCCAGATCTTCTAATTCATCTGGCTCTTTAAATGGTAGGTGGAAAAAGCCCTTTTATGGTGGGAAACATTTCCAAAATGAAGTTACACGTTCTCTCCTATTAAAATTTCCTGTCAATTATTAAAAAGGGGCATTCTGTTTATGTATTTTTTTGGTTATTTCACCAGAATTAATTCCTGTAATTCCAGTTGATTTTACAACATAGAAGAGATTTCAGTTAAGTCTGCTATTGCTTTAGATGTAAATATAGCTGAAAACCCAAAGTGGATTAAAACTGCTGAAGGATTTCCCTGCCATTGTTAGATACAATGTTCTCTTTATTCTTGATATGTGCATAGACAACATGACTTAAAATTCTTTCTACAGGAACATGTCTGATTTCAGGAGTAACCAATCAAGGATCCGATGAATGGCTGGACAGTTCCTCAGAGTAATATAATTATGAGTTAAATGGATTGCATAATGATACTTTTCCCTTTGTCATTGTCTTAATCCATGACCTTCCTATATCAAGCAAATTTATTCACTTGAGTCCTTTTGTTGTTGTTGTTGCTTTTATTTTACCATAGTAAGCAAATTTTTAACATCTTTTTCAGAATTCTGTTGGAAATATTCTGTACTCCCATTTCCCTGATATTGCCTAGTTTGGGGGCTCATTGTCTCTCATCTCCACATGTCTAACAGCCTCACGATGGATCTTCATGGGTGCCATTTATTATTAATGGTTGTTAAGCATTGCAAGCAGAATTGTTTCTCAAATAAATAACTTCATAAAATTACTATCAGGTATGAAATTAATTTTGTTTGCTTTTACCGACAGGCTATGTTTCCAAATCTTTTTCAAGGCTTATGAAATGCCACGCAGCATGACAAACAATTACATCTTTGTTTAACACATATTTTTGAGTGTGTGCTGTGACCCAGAATTATATTGGTAGGGATAGGATCATATACATGACAGAAAAAATAATCAATGTGGCATGGTGATTATCTTTTAATGAGTCAGCTTGACTATGCTACACTTTCCAGATGCCCAACCAATCACTAATGGAGGAACTGATATGAAAGCATTTTGTAATATGACTAAGTTCACGTTGTTGCACAACTTAAAGTTTGAAAGATTATCTAGATTAACTAGATGTGCTTCATTCAACCAAGTCAAAGACCTTGAAAAAAGAGTTGGTGCCTCCTTGATTAAGACCTCTGCCTGCAGATAGCAGCTTTAGCCCTGCAGAGTTTCAAGTGCCAGCCTGCCTTTCCAGGAGACTTGCCTGCAGATAGGATTTCACACCTGTGTACCAGCCCCAAATGTCTTAGTCAATTATTACAGATAAACATACAGAGATATAAATTATGCTCTATCTATAATCTCCCACTGGTTCTACTTTGCTGGTTTAAACATTACTGATGAAGGAACAAAGAAATATTGAATAAATAAATAATAAAATGGACAACCATATTGTTATTGTGCTTTGTGTTATAATGAGAATGAAGCACAGAAAAGCAAGAGACAGGATTTGTTATTCTATTTGTATTTTAATGATGATGATTTCAAAAGATTACTACATTCTTATTTTAACTTTTACTAAACATATTCAGTTCTGACAATTTGCACAACATTACTTTCCATTTATAACAATAATATTAAAATGAAATCAATGTTGGTAATTTCAGCAGATATTTCTTTCTTGAACGTTTATGTCAGACAATATAGTAACCTGTTCACAAATACTAATTTGTTTGATCATCACACCAGTAATATGAGTTGGCTGTTCCTATTTTTCCTATCAGTTAAACCCCAAAGCATGGAACAATTTAATAGTTTGCCCAAGATTACCCAGGTAGTATATTGTTAATAGTATTTCACTCAACCAGTGTGAGATTCAGTTCATTCTCACGTTTTTCTTGGTAGTTTTATTCCAACCCATGCATCATCTGTGAGTACTATTTTCTACAGGACTATGGTAGTATAACCTATAAAAATTATATGTAATTCCTGCGGTCAGGAGCCTATGTAGGTGTGATCCACAACATAGCTTTTCTGTAAGGCCTTTACAGATTCATCATGCAGAGTCAGTCACCTTTTTTGTGAAACTCCATGCACTTTCCACTTTTCCTTATTTGTTTTTCAGAAGCAATTCATTAAAATTCCATATTTATATGTATTTCTCTTGATAAGGCAACATGACATTAAGGGCAGGAAGCTTTTTTTGGCTTAAGGTACATATCAGTGATTATAATAGTGTCTAAAATGTCATAAGTAGTCAATGAATATGGGATTTATAAAGTTAAAATTTGAAATTCTGTTACCCAGTTATATGAAGGTCATTGTCAAAAAAGAAAAAGAGTAAAATGGTGATGGACCTATTCATCTCCTAGGACTTAAGATCCTTTTGTCATGTCCCTTTCCTCCCTAAATTTAAACTGTTCATCCTGTCTCTTCTATGCTAATTTCCATGAGTTTTGGCACAGTAAAGTCACCTTATTAGAAGTCTCTTCATATCTCATAAAAATATTCAACGTTATTATTCCAAAGGCTATGACCAAACCAAATAGTTTTCGTGTAGGTATTTCTTATGGAAGTAAATGTTGTTTTCTATCGAAGGCCACACAATATTCCTTCTGACCCAGATGTCACTTTTATAGGGTGTGTGTGATGTTTTTCACTGTGGAGGAAGAATGCCCATTGAATGTTTTCTATCATTTGAATCTGTATAGATTCTTGTGTGACCTTGTAAATTCTTTTTTTTTTTGTAACTTTTATTTATTTTTTTTTCAAATTTATTAGAAGTATATAGCGATACAGGATACAGTTGAGGGGGAAACATTATCAAAACAGTAGCAATCAATGTATATAAACTTTGTTATCCAGGGGTAATGCCAAAGCATAGATAAACCACCATGGGTTTCACCTGTTGCAGTTTCCCCCAGAAGAACTCATGCGTTAAATGGGTATCACGTGGAGGAACGACATCAGCTTCTGAGATGGTTCCCCAATAGTCCCACTCTCCAGTCTCCTAGGAGTTCTTCATATACCCTCCCCCCTCCCCATCCCCTTCCCTACATCTCCAAGTATCCTAGGGAGCTTTCCCCCTGTTGCACTGAAAGTCATTCAATTTGAGGTTTTGTTATGACCTTGTAAATTCTGAGACAGCACAATGCTGGTTCAGTCTGTCACTCTAATGCAATTATTGCCCTTGGAACCCAGCCATGAGCTTGTGAGGAAACTCCAGTCATGTGGACAGGTCATGCACAAGTGTTCGGCTTGGCAGCCCAAATCAGATCTTTCAAGACACAGGTGTACCAGGCGTGAGAGGGAAGGAGCCATTAGGGGACAGCAGCATTTGGCCTGCAAGTCATAGGCATCCTGGAGCAGAAATAAAATCTGCTCCATCGGTACACCTCATTGTGAGAGCTAACACGTGGCTACTGTTGCTTTAAGTCATTACATTTGAACATTTTTATTAAGCTAGGACAAAAACATTACTGTACCAGAAATATATTTTATATCATAACTCATCATACATCAATTTTGCTATGTTCAATGAATACTTTAATTGGGCTCTCCTATCTTGTTTGCCTATTGTGTAATAATTGTGTACGTTCACTATTTAATATATTAATTTCATGACAGAATTTTGGGTCAGAAACTGTAGCTTAAAAAACTTATTTTTAATTGCTTTAAAAAAAAGGTTTAAGGAAATGTGTATATCCAGCAGTTTCATAAACTTAGAAAATGAAAGTTGTTGCTATATTGCTATTGTTTCCTTGAGAAAGATTTGACTATATTAGAATTATGATCAACTATTCTCTAGGGTATCTAAGAGTAAACTACTCTAAGTTTATAAACTTCCGGAATTTCAAAACAAGCTTAGCAAAATTGGCTTTGACCTTTGGATCATGTATTCTAAGTTTGAATGAATTTATTTTATTCCTGAAAAAATTTCCTAGTCTAATTCACTTTTAGGTGTAAATTCTGGTACGAAATAATGAATGGTTTATAAAGAGATTTACAAAACTAAGACCTTTGCACTCTTAAGATTGACTCTACTTATTGGTCATAGATGCTGTAGCCAAAACACCACTAAATAGACTGATCTCTAAAGAATATTTCCAGTTAAGGTCATGTGAGGCTATTTATAACCAGTAAAAATGTGAAAGCAATTGAATTTTTAATATAAGTTCTTATTACATTATTGAATGGAATGCCTTGAAAGAAAAGGAGAACACTTAAAAAAATTCCTTCTCTTTTACAAACTGAGAGTTTCAGAAAGCTGGAAAAATATATTTTAGCCATAAGTTCACACAAAGTCTTCTTATCTCTCTTTCAATGAAGCTACACTATCTTTATTTCTATATTTAAATTGGCAATGTTTAGCAAAAGGAAGACCAGAGTCAGTCAACAGTAAATGTGAGATCCCCAGGGTGTTGCAGAAGTGGTAGAAGTATTTGCATTGCAAATGAATAACTAATATTCTCACTTCTGACCAGTGTCCTGTTTTTATTTCATTTTGTATTAGGTCTTGTAAAATTCTAAGTATTTTTTAATAAGCTGAAGTAGTATCGTCAGGATGGTAATCATACACTTTTCAAGTTATTTTTAAATGTGCTAATGAGGAGGCCTGAGATCAGCAAACAGCAAGAATCATTATAATTAGATTTCTTTGGCAATATTTATGGCATTTGTTTAAGTTTTTAGTTTCATCAGTTTGGAAAATACTTTTTAATGACATTCTGTTTGCTTTGGAGCTCTCTGCACTTTTCCCCTCCAAGCACATTCATATACACATGATTCACTGGACTTTCAGAGGAGCTGGGATTCCAGGATTGGAGGAAAGAAAACTGTTTGAAGTAAATAAGCAAGCACTTAACACCTCAAAATTGACCCAAAGTCATCAGCAGGACTTAATGATGGTGGAGTAGTCATGGGGACTAAAATTCTGAATATCTGAATATGCTGAACAAAAGAAAACATAAAAAGGGAATTGACAGATTGTTTCAATGTGTCAAACAACAACAGCCCGGGTTCGGTTAAGGAAAAGGGAGTTTCATAATGATATGGAATTGATGGAAATTAGTGACAGGAAGTGAGAAGCAAGGCAGATAGTTTATAATTATTTTTTTTGCCTATAGGCCAGGGCCTACCTTTGCTGGTAGGGGGAGTTTTCATTTGGTTTCTTTGTTGTTGCTGTTGTTGTTGTTAGTTTCTTTTCCTATCCTTTGTACCTTTTTTTTTTTTTTTTTGGAATGCCAGATTCAGACTAAATTATTTTTGTGATTTTGGTTCACCTGTAACAGCTTTGAACGTGGCTTTAGATTTGTTTCCGTCTAAATATCAGAAACAAATTTATCTCAATTCAAATAGGGAAAAAAATGTGGAAGAGGGGGAAATAGAGAGAAACTGAGCTTTTCATTATTCTGATACCAATCAGTCCCATTCATTTATGCTGCAAGATGACTCTGGACAGATAGAATCACACATTGCCACTATAGCTCCCCAAGCCACCCCCTTCACCAGAAACCTCAAAATCATGTCTTATGCAGGAATAACAATATTTATTACTGCATGATTGCCAATTACATCGGTAGGATAGCTGACATTTTTCTATCTCATAAGACTCCCTGCAAGCCAAGAAGGTATCATCTTATAATTTTGTAAAAAGGGAGATAAAGTTTAAACAAGGTAATATAACTTATGAATGGCTTCACAGCTAACATATAGTAGGGGCAATGTAATTTCATCTCTATATAGTAGAAAATTTATAATTTTTCTTATATATTAGCCTATAATCCAGAAAAAAATTAATAAGTTTAAGGCATTATGATAAATAAATTGTAAGCCATGCTTTCTATTATATATTTACTTTTAAATGTAGAGACAGAACCTCACTAAGTTGCTGAGGCTGTCTTTGAACTTGAGATCCTCCTGTCTCAGCTTCCCCAGCCACTGGAATTAAAGTTATATCCCATCATGGCCAGCAGGTTTTCATTGATTCTTGAAGCACCTTTAGAAATTAAGGTTTTCATTTCCTATCTCAAACCAAGTCTTTTATTATGAAACTCCTTCAATGTGCACCTCTGCCTGGTGCCATCAATGCTTGTAACACATAACTTTTTTTTTTAATTTTTTTTTTATTTTTGAGCAACCTTACAAGATTTTAACACACATTTGTCTTCCACCGAAGTAGTGGCTGATCCCCTGGTATGGTGTAGACACCTCCTCAAGACCACACCACACATTGACTTTTTGGTACTAGGATTTAACTCCGGAAACTTGTTCAGAGAATATGTTTGGATCTATTTCTTCCTTTTTATTTTCCTTTCCATGGAAGAACATTCATTTCTTCTCTGGCACCTGATTGATCATTGATCATGGGTAAATGCCTTCTACAGCTGTGTCAACTGGTTTTCCTGAAGCATGTTCACTGTATCACCAGACTTTGGCACAAACAAATGCCCAATAAATATACCTTCAATTATGAGACATTCAAATTTTTATTCCCAAATCTTCTATAAAGAAAAGGTTCACTTGTTTCATGAGGTTGGACAATAGAGATAAATACTACAAAGGCCTTTTATGTTTGTTTTTAAAGACTAAATTGAAAATGAAATATATATTAAGCAGGTTCTGCATTTCTAGAAAAAAGTATAAGCAACTTGTTTGAAATGTATTTGTGGACATATTTACTTTCTGCTTATAATCTTTCTACAGGGAAAAATTTAGTCTTGGAATCTAGGATTAAGACTGTGGCATAATTTAATTTTTCTTGGCAATGGCTATGTAAAGAAAATGAAGCTGAAGTTATAAACATATAGGAGGAAAATGAAGAGAAACTTTGGCACAATTTAGATCACAGGGAATGGAGAGATCCCCTATCGAATAAACACTGTGACCTGAAGGAATCTGGATTTGTCATCATGACAGAGTGGACAAGCACAAAAGAAATCACCAAGGATGGAATTAAACAGTAGCATAAGGTGACAGCAATTAAAAAGGAAATGTGGTCCATACCTTCATTACAGGAGAGCCGATAGCTACTTAAGTCTGAACAAGTGGATTCATGGGTAATTCTAGTGAATAGCTAACAGAAGATTGTAGTCTTTATGTTAAATATTGAAAAATTACAAGCTTTTCTTTATATGTGCTTTTCACTGTTTATAGAATAGTCCATAAGGGAGGATCTTCTTTATTTCAAAAGGTTGTGTCAATGTTTTGCAGAATAATCATTGTAGATGTATAAATTTTAAAACCTCATTTATAGGCTGATTATTTTCTTTATGTTTTTGTTATACATTATAGTTGTACATAATAGCGGGGTTCATTTTGACATAATCATAAAAGCATGGACTAAAACAGCATGGAACATAATCTGTTGCACTCCACTTCCCAATAGGTCTCCTGTCCTCTACTTGTCTCTCCCTTTGCATCCCACCCTCTTCTGATCTTCCTTCTATTTATTTATAGTTTTTTTTTAAATTAATGCTTTGTAAATATTCATAAAGGTGAAATTCATAGTGATATATTCATATATTTATAAAATATAATGTGGTCAATTTCATAAACTGATTTCTTTGTTTAATTTACCTCTGTAAATAACTTGATAAAACAAATCTTCCGTTTGTTAAGTAATATATATTTATTCTCTATGTCAATGATAAACTAGTGTATTTCCTATAACATACAGCTACCCAATGTAAAATAACTTTGAATTCATACTATTTTATTAATTTACTTTTAGATATGAAAAATCATATTTATTTTATGTCATCTTTAATAGGTTGCTATCATCCAAACCTAGTAAACGTGAAGAAATCATATTTTTCTGTGTATTGTTATTCTACCTTGCTTAAAACTTCTAGATACATAATTTCAAAATTTCTAAATAATAATCACATTTTTACCACTGTAATTCTCCTATTTTAAAATATTTTCCCTATGATTAAATGGATTCATTATTGGCAGGTAAAAAGCTTTGCTTTTGTTTTTATTTCATATCTTGCTTGGCCATATTCTGTAAATTCCTAAGACATTACTCATCTAAACTATATTCCCATTTCTTTGTTCTATTGTATATCCTCCTTGTTTTCCAGAAAGTTTTATAGGTATTGCTCTGCTGTGTCATGCCTTATTATAGTATGTTGAGCAACTCTGAGAGCAGGCTAATTTCCCCCCTCTACCTGCTCTGAAACATGTGGCTATATCTTGATGTAGTCCATTCCATATCAATATTTCATCAAACTACACTATTCAGTGCATAAATTGAAGTGCTCTTGTGCTTTATTTTTGTGTGATATTTCTTAAGACATTTGTTCTACTTTTTTCCTCTAAAAATTATGTTTATATATATCATTATATATATGCTTATATATAATCATATTCTATAAAGATGTATGTTGTCATATATTTCACATTATATAGCATATATATGTGTATACACACATACATACACATGTATGTATAAAGCACGTTTGGATATCCTATATTTATTCATCTATGTACTTTTCCAATTTCATCCTTATTTCTCTGATAGTTTTATTCTTTTTCCCTAGGTAGATCCTGGGTTTTAAGGGCTCATTCTTCATCTGTTTTTGTGGTCTTACTATTTTCTCCTTCAGCTATTTTATCCTCTCTTTGAGCTTCTCCCGTTTGGCCAGCTAACTTGTTATATATTTCTCCTTTTATTTTTTGAGTGACTGTCTTATCTATTTGATAACAATTTTTATCTGTTCCTTTTTAGCATCTTTCTTATTCATATTGCCTATCTATCTGCAATCCTGGGGATTTTTTGTTTATTCCACTATAACTAAGAAATATTTTTTACTACTCATAGTAGAAATCTTCTCCTCAGTTAAGTTTTTAGTTTAAATTGATACTGATATACTATTATTAACTAAATTCCATAATCCACACAGTTTTGTTGTATAAATTTTGCTGTATGAATTTTGATAAGTGCACAGTGCCAATTATCCACTATTATAGTAACATATAGGATAGTTTTGCTGCACTAAAAATCCCTTATGTTCTAATTAGTCTTCTCCCATCTCTCCATTCCGTGGTAATCAATGATTTTTTCTTTCTGTGGTCTCTGTAGTTTCCTTTCTGGAATGTGAGATTGTCAGCATTATGCAGTAAGCTACTTTTTCAGACTGACTTCTTTCCCTTAGCAATATGCATTTAAGGATACTCTATGTGTTTTTATGGCTAGGTTGCTCATTTCTTTTAAATTGTTCAGTATTATTCCATTGTGCAAACTTTCAGGAGTCCAAGCATCTAAAGCCATTCTATTTCCACCCCATCTGACTCATATTAGTGGGAGGGAGAAGAGAGGAAAGGACAATAGGGAGGGGTCTATAGGGAGAATCAACAATGTACCTTACTCTTTACTTCCCTGAGAAGCCAAATAATACTTATGCAATCATTTAATTCTGGAAAATGAGCAATCATATATACAAAGACATATATCTCTTATGGGGGGAAACACAAAACAGTCATGACAAGAGATTCCAAGAGATCCCGTGTGGGTGGTGTGGGGGTGAATCTGAATTAGGATCAGAGGCATATCATATTGTTACTACATATGCAATTATGATTGTACAATACAACTCCTTAATAAAATTAATTATTTTCTAAATATTTAATTATTTACCTACTGAAAATATATTATTTATTTTAAACTTTTTGCATTTATAAATAAAATTGCTTTGAACAGTAATATGCAAACAATTTTTTTCAATTCAATTGTGTCAATCCTTAAGATTGAGGTCTCCTCTGGTAAGACTACGTTTGGCTTTGCAAGTGAATACCAAACTGTCTTCCAAAGTGGCCATCTATTTATCTTCATATGGATCACTTTGTACTTTCTAATCTGGGGTTGGGAATTTTACCTAATTCATAAGCTTGGAGTGATTACTTGAAAGAAGAACTTTGTTCTTCAGAAAAAGAAGTGATAGAATACAAAAGTGAGCAGTTTATGGAGACACCACATATTCCTATTCTCATTGACCACTCCTGTCAGAAGCTGCATTCCTTTACAATACCCTCGTATCTGAAGATTCATCACTTCTAAAAAAAATGTATTCTGAATAAAAAAAATCAAAACCACATGCAATTAACAACAGAAAACACCAAAAACATGAGTAAACAAATCAATAATATTTTTTAAAAAGCGTGCTAAATGAATAGCAAGTGCAACAACTTTAGAAATTTAAAAAATGAAATTGTAAAAAATATGATAAGCTGATGAGATTCATATGTCAAACTGACAACAATGGAAACAAAGTCAGAAAAGAGAGCTCCAAACTCTGTGTTTTACCTTGAAGTGTCATGAGGTGGACAATTTTAAAAGTACTGGAAAATATACAATAGCATAGTGTTATTTGAGATTACAAACCGTGTCCTAAATACACACATACACATATCCATGTGCGCGTGCAGACACACACACATATACTGATGCATGCATATATGTGATGCAAGGAGCTCACTTTTAAAACTACTCAAAATAACATTCTTAACTGAAGTTTGATAGTGTCAGAAACTTAAAAGTTCTAAGGTACTTATAAAAGGTAGAAATCCCAAGTGGACAGTGAAAAGGTGAGCTGCCAATGCAAAATCATTCTGTAACATCCTCAATGACACCACAGAATCTGTCAAGCCAGAATGATCCCTTACAGTTGTCTGTTTTATAGGATGATTTGTTCAGGTATTCTGCTCATATGTGGATCACATATTAGTTGTGGACCATCTTATAAACTTCCTTGAGGGAATATTTATAATATTTTTATTAATAAGCATATGATACTAGTGTTTATTTTCTCAAGTTTTCATTTCTTTTAAATTTGATAATTAAAGAAGAAAAAAACAATATTAAATATGTCCAAAATTAGTAAGATTTTATAAATGGATTAAGGTGTTTGAACAAACTTCTACACAGGTGGACATTGAATGAGCTAATTCCACAAATATTGTCATCTGAACAAATTATGATTCCAGGTGTGAACTGATGGCCATTCTGTTAGGTAGGCTGATAAAGAAATATCCGTATATATATTTTTAAAAATATATTTATATCATCTGGAGCGGTGGCTCGGCAGTTACGGCGCTTGCCTGGCATGTGCAAGTACACGGGTTCAAACCCAGCACCCATCTACGCACCTTAGTGTCAGAGCAACAAAAGCCATGTGAAAAACGCAATAAAAATTGATTCTCTCTCTCTCTCACTCACTGTCCTTCTCTCTTTAAAAATAAAATAAAATATATTTCTATCATATGTAAATGTATATCCTGTATATATTTGTATATTCTATAAATAAATATGTGATATATATCTCATATTAATTTCTGTTTATCCAGTTACTAAATCAGGAATTATTTTATTTTTATTGATTGCTCAAGTGTAATTTATAAACAATTAAAATCCTGGTCAGATAATTGAATTAACAATTTTCTTCATCGCTTATGCATTACTTTGCCTATTTAAATTGATTGAACTACTATAGACCTCTCAAGTAATCTGCTGATGTATTACCTTTATAATTTAGATTCCCACTTCCCTTGCCTTCTTTGAGCATAGGCAATTATTGTATTTATTTAATACATGCTTTAAATTATTTGTAGTTTTAAAAAATGTTATTTTGCTATTTACAATTCTCCTTGTAAAGGAGAATTTAGAAATTTTTTGTCTTTTCTTTTTTAGTTTTATAGTACTTAATATTAACCCTAGGGCCAAGCAAGCACTCTACCACTGAGTCACATTTCCATACTGCTTTTTAACTTGTTCTAAATAGCCTTACATATTGAAGGGGATTGTTGTTACATTTTCATGCATACATAGATATTGACATAGTAAGTTGAAGCCGATCCTAGTCCAGGATCTCCCCACTTCATCCATTTCCCTGTTCTCAATCTGTTCTGTAATACCTCCATGCTATAGATAGAAATTAGCATATACATGTATATTAATTTTTGAAATTTCTGAGTTTCTCTGCATGCCTTTGTATAATTAGGCTTCTCATGGGAGACGAATATTCCAAGTTGTATTGATAACCCCTTTATCCCTACCTCCTGTCCATTTCTCCCTCCTTACTCCCCTCACCTTCATATTGATGGTTCTCCTAGCTTATGTGAAATTTCAACTATGATGACTTTATAACTTAAACTCAGCTAACTTTCATCTTGTGTTAGGATTTACTATAGCTTTCACATATGAGAAAACATTCTGCCCTTAAGTCTCTGTTTTTGGGATATTTCACTCAGCATATTTTTTTTCCATTTCCATTGATTTGGCTGCAAATGCCATGATATCATTCTCTCTAATAGCAGAGTAGAACTCCAACGAACATATATACCACAGTTTTTTAATCCATTCCTCCAGTAAGGGCCATTTTGGTTGGTTCCATAGTTTAGCTATTGTAAATTGAGCTGCTATAAGCATTGATGTTGGTCAGTCTTTGTAGTGTACTGATTCTAGTTCTTTTGGGAAAATACATAGGAGTGGGATAACTGGATTTTAAGGAGGCTCCATCTCTAGTTTTCTGAAGAGTCTCCACACTGCTTTCCAGAGTGTCTGTACAAGTTTGCAATGTCATCAACAGAGTGTTAGTGTTCCTTGCTCACCACAACCCCTGCAATATCTGCTATTGTTCATATTCAAAATATCATAATAAAATTGTGATTTTATATCAAATATATATCAAAATAAAAATTTTATACATCAGAATTAAATTTTTCAATTTTATTTTGAGGCTGGGTTTCACAAAATTGTCCAGACTGGCCTCAAACTAGTGATCTGCCTGTCTCAGCATCCAACTTAAAGACTTTTTTCCCCAGTGATTCATGTGTGAATAAGTGTTCATTTATCTGTGCGTTTACATGTGTGTAGAGAGAATTAGAAATGTCTTCTATTCTCTTCCAAATGACTAATAATTGTCCCAATACCATTTATCAAATTTTCCATATATTCATGATAGTATTTTAATTTTGTATTCTCATTAATACATAAATCTTGGGTTTTTTTGAGACATTTGTCTTTTCATATAAAATAATTACAATTCTTTTAATAGTTATCCCTCAATAGTACATTTTTATAATTAATAAAATTAATGTCCTTATATTATGCTTCTTTTTCAAAAAGTTTCAAATATTCTAAGATGGCAATCCAAACTTAATTTTACATCAACATATTAATTTCCATAAAATTGTGTTATTAAATTGATTGTATATTCATTTGCTTTTTGGAAAATTTGGGGAAATTTTTCCAGATCTTACAAAATTAAATGTATCTATTCAGGCATATGGACTACTTCTCCTATTAGTCAGGGCTTCTGCTGCATTTTCATTACTAAGTTACCAGTTTTTGTATGGGGTTAACCAATGCTTTGTAATTCTTACCAGTCATGTGAATCAATATTTCTGCAGTTCAACATTTCTATCTTTAAATATTATAATCAGTTCCACACTTCAGAAATAGTTTAAATTAAGCACAAATATAATATTGCTCCCGTATATAATCCCCACGGCCTTGTTTACCATAAGGAAAAACAATTCACAAATTCACAGACCAATAGTTGAGATGAAATTAAAAAGTATTTAGTCATATGGTGAGCATATTCCTGTTGTTCTCTAGTTCTTATTTTTCTTTTTAATAGACACATTATAATTATATGCATTTATGAGTTTCAATGAGACATTTTGATTCAAGAATATATAAATCCTTTCAAGTGTAACAACATGGATGGAACCTGAACGTATTATTATTTTTTTTAAAGAAAGAAGGACAGTGAGAGAGACAGAGAGAGAGATAATCAATTTTTATTGAGTCTTTCACATGGCTTTCACTGCTCTGATACTTAGTTGTGTACGTGGTGCTGGGCTTTAAACCCGTGTACTCGCGCAATCCGGGCAAATACTGTAACCACTGAGCCACCGCTCCAGCCCTGAACATATAATTTTAATTGAACTAAGGCATATAAAGACAAACCCTGCATGATCTATCTCATAGCTGAAATCTTGTTCATATTTTATTTTACTTAATAACTTTTGACAGAATTCAGGCATCTTGTTAAATACTCTTCTCTTGGCTATATTGAAAGCACACTGCTTTCTCTCACTCATTGCTTGCTCCTTCTGAGTCTTAAGGTCTATGTAGCTGCTTTACTGCTGCACAAGTCTCCTACTTTCCTGCTCCTAAAGTTGGCCCACGGAGATGAGTCCTTACTTCTTCATTCCTCCTCCTCAACACTCTGCTTCAGTGATCTCGTTTGGGCACTGTGGCATTAGACCTCTATAAACAGAATGTTCAAATTGATGTCTCCAACCTAGGCTGTTCTCAGAACTGAATCTTTTATCTGTTTATTCTTACTTATCTTCCTAAAAACTTCCTGAATGTATTGAACTGCTCATCACCTTGCTTCCAAACCTTATCTTCCCTCCCTACGCTCCGTATCAGATTATGGCTACTCCAATCTTTCATTAACTCACATCAAACACCTAAGTTCTTCTCTAGACCTATATTGCTCAGACTCTCTATCTTGTATATCATAGATAGGTGATTATTTAGCATTCTTCCTGGTCCATGTAGACTTCTATTTCTTACCATCTGTAGGGGTACCAGCTTAGTCTGGGACACTCTAGTCTCTCTCTGGACTTGGTATGATGGTTCTAATCCTGGCACCTACACTGCTATTTTGCAGGTTATTATCTACATAGCGAATACTAACCTAATAAAATTCGAGAACTGTCACTTTATTCTTCCATCGAATATTGTAGTCTTCAGGCTGGATTTATAAACTGATAGGACCAACACAATGAAAATACATTTCTCTAATGAAGCAGAAAGTTAATTTCCTCATGCCACAGGTCCTCTACACCAACACCCAGCAAATGGACTATTCAAAGGGATTTCAGTCACCATACCTGGGCATGTGAGGTGCCTGGCTGAGATTAAGTATGGAGCTGAAGTTCTCATCAAGTCACCTGTCACCACAGTGCTGTCATGGTTGGGATAACTGCAGCCGGCTCCACCTTAAAATATGGTGAGGTGCTCACCTTGTAAGATTTATGTCTTTCTTTTTTGTCAAAAATTGAAAGATTGTGATGTGTAACAAATTATCTCCATTTTCAGATCCCCTCCCCCTTGAAGATAGTAACTCCCTCCCCTATGTACACCCATCTCTTTCCAGGGACCCCTTCCACCCACCCATCTTCATCTGGTGACCTTGCTGATTCACTCTACCCTTTTCTGGTGACCCTCACTACAAGTGTTTACAACTTTCTGGTGACCCCCACTCTCTCCCAGCCACCTATTTCCTCTTTGCACCTGCTTCCATCTTGTTTTAGCCAACCGCGTAGACTGTGCACATGAGCCTCTCTAATCAGAGCGAAGGGCAGTATCACATCAGGTTAGAGTTAAAAACATTTGATTTCCTTGCTTGGCATGCATATTTCTTTCACATTTCAGCAGATGTAAATTTTCTGCCATGCTCACCCATACCCAACCACATTTCATTTATAGCAAACTGAACTCCTGTCCTCCCTGAACAGTGTCTAGGGCACACTCAGGCTGTCAAGAGAGTGACCACAGAGCATTATACTTTTAATGCACATGGCCATTCATCACTCCATAAGTCACATGTTCACAAAGCCTGCATTTTTTAGATGTATTTCGAGTGAAGCTAGTTTGATTAGACAGTGCACTGCATCCTACCTAAAACTGGCCAACTACATTATCTCACATTGAGCAGGCTGCAGAGACCATGTCGACCAAATCTGCCTAAGGAACATAACTCTACCCACATGTGCAGCAGCGGTTCCACCAAAGAGCCCAACTGGGACTACCAGGAAGGGCAAACAGGGCTGCCATAATTGCACTCACGTTGTCCAATATCTCATAGCAGGCATGCAGATGGTCTCCAAAAAGTGGTTAATTGTGATAAACTGAGGGAAATTACCCAGGATCCAGATGAGAATCCAGCTCTGTTTCATAACCATTTTGTAGAGGCCCTTACCAAATGTACTAAACTGGACCCTGAATCTCCCTACGCGACTACAGTGCTGGCAACACATTTCATTTCTCAACTGTCCCCTGATATTAGAAAAAAGCTCAGGTGAACTGAAGTGGGCCCTCAAACCCCCATCTGAGATCTGGTAAAAATGGCTTTTAAAGTCTATAATGCCCGAGAGGAATTGGCTAACCTGGCCAGGCAGGATTGTTTACAAAAGCAGGTACCACTCCAAATCCAAGCCCTGGTAGTTGTTCTGTGGCCGGTGGCTCCAGTGAGGGCTTCAAAGAGAGACCAGCAATCCTGTCCACCAGGGGATTGCTTCAAGTACAGACATGAAGGTCATTGGGACTGTCAGTGCCCAAACCCATGGCCTCTCTCCAGGCTATGTCCCACCTGCACATAAGCAGGACACAGGAAGAATGACTTCCCTATGGCTGGCCCTGCCCCAGTGCCTCCATTCCAGGGTGTGACCAGCCAGGTGATCCCTTCCCTTGAGCTGTTGGGATCCCCGGAAGACTGAAGAAGCCCAGACTCAAATAAACCCATCACTCTCGCCAAGCCCAGGGTAATGCGCCAGGTAGCGGGTAAGTCCATAACTTTTCTTGTGGACACAAGGGCTACCTATTTATTCTGTCTTTCCTGCCCACTCTGGGTCTTTGTTTCCTTCTCAGATTTTGGTTATGGCAATTGATGGGAAACCCTCCTTCCCAAAAAGAATAGCTAAACTAGCCTGTACCATGGAGGGACACCCTTTCACACACTCTTTCCTGGTCATTCCCTCCTGTCCAGTTCCCCTCCTAGGCAGAGATGTTCTCCAACTCCTAGGGGCCACCCTGTAACTGCTCCCCAGCGATACTACTACTCACCTTCTCCTATCTCTCATTCTTATACTCTCTAGCACCCTCATACCACCTACTCTACCATTGGCCCCCAGATCTGGTTGACTTTCAAAGTCTGGGACACCTCTAAGCAGGTCATAGCATCCCACCATATTTCAGTTGGCAGTCCTTACCAACTGAAACCTCAAATTAGATTCCCTTCATGTCCCTCATTTTCTATCCCCAATGCCCTTAGAGAAGGACTTACACCCATCATAGACAATTATTTACTCAAGGACTCCTTATACCTACTGATTCCCTCTGTAACACCCCCATATTTCCAGTATGCAAACCCTCAGGGGCCTATCACTTGGTCCAGGATCTCCATCTAATTAAAGAGGCAGTTATTCCCATCCGTCCAATGGTTCCTAACTCTTATACTCTTCTTCCCCACATCCCCACTTCGACTCATCACTTCACAGTCCTAGATCTCAAAGATGAGTTCTTATAGTTCCCTTTCACCCTGATTCCTATTACCACTTTGCCTTCATATGGAAGGATCTTACATCCTTTAGGTCTCAACAACTGACATGAACAGTTGTACCCCAAGGGTTCTGGGAGAGCTGCCACATCTTCAAGCAAGCCCTGGCTCAGGATTTGGCTACCTGTGACTGGGGAGAGAGTATTCTCCTACAGTATGTGGATGACCTTCTCCTATGTAGCTCATCCCTTGGAACCCCCCAGGGTCACACTGATCAGCTCCTTAACTTCCAGGGATCTTGGGGCTATCATGTCTCTCCAGCCAAAGACCAGCTTGCCACCTCCTCAGTCACATATTTAGGCTTACTCCTCACTCCTACCTCTAAAAGCCTCACAACAGGCAGAATCCAAGCCCTCCATGACCTACAGCCCCAGAAACAGTGGACTACATTATTTCCTTCCTGGGCTTGGCTGGCTATATCAGACACTAGATCCCCACTTTGAACTTTTTGCCAAACCTCTATATCAGGCAGCAAAGGAGAACCATCATGGGCCCCTCACCTCCCCCAATATGGTAGCCAACTCCTTGTACAAGCTCAAGAGATGTTATCACATCTTCCCCCACTCTGTCTCTCCCTAACCCTAACCGTCCTTTCCACCTCTTCACAGGTGAAAGACAGGGTGTTGCCACTGGCCTCCTTGCTCAACCAATTGGACCTTCCTGTAGACTGGGGAATATCTCTCCAAGCAACTCAATTCTATGGTTTGTGGATGGTAACCATGCCTCCAGGCACTGGCAGCAGTAGCTGAACTGATTAAGGAAGCCTTAACAACTCATCTTCCTCCAACCAATAACTGTATTCTCCACTTACTGACTCCAAGATCTCTAAGCCACAAATCCCTTCCACACCTGAGCCCATCACAGATTCAATAATTTCACCTCCTTTTTATTGAAAGCCCCATCATCACTCTTTATTCTTCTTCTCTCAATTCTGCCCTTGTCCCCAACTCCCTCAACCATCAGCCATTCCTGTCCACAGGTACTAGAGGCTCTATGTTCACCCATGGGAATTTCTGTGATCCCCCACTTTCCTCACCTGACCTAACCATTTTTGTAGATGACAGTTTTGTGCTGGGTCCTGATGGACGCCACAGAGTCACTAATGCAGTAGTCACCAGTGCCTCAGTTCTGGAAGCCAGCTGTCTTCCAGAAGGGACCACCTCCCAAAAAGCCAAACTCTTTGCTCTCATTAGGGCTCTTATTCTATCCAAAGATAAACAGGTTAACATCTACACAAATTTCAAATATGCCTTCTTGATTGCTCACTCATATTCAGCTATTTGGAAGAAGTGTGGGTTTTTAACCACAAAGGGGTCACCGTACTCAACGCCTCCCTAATTGCCAAACTCTTGGAGACACTTCAGCTGCCATCCCAAATTGCCATCGTACATTGATGAGGACATCAAAATTCCTCAGACCTTATAGCCATAGGTAACAATAAAGCAGACTCTACCAGATTGCCCTTCCCTGTTTGCAAGCTTACAACTTGCTGATGGACATTCATAACTCTCTTCATATTGGCCCCAAGCCTTTTCTGTGATTTCTCCAAACTCTCTTTTATCTCCCAGGAATGAGAATTCTTCTCCAACAGCCTTCCCCACATCCAGGGAAATTGCAGACACTGTTGCCTCCATACTCATTGAGCACATCATTCCCAGATTTGGATTCCCTGCATCCATCCAGTCAGATAATGGTCCAGCCTTCACCTCTCAGGATGTTCAACTAGTCTCCAAAGGCCTCAATATCACCTGGAGGCTCCACATCCACTATCGACCCCAATCCTTGGGAAAGGTCAAGAGGGCTAACAGTGTCTTCAAGGATCATTTCACTAAAATGACTAGTGAACTCAAGCTCTCCAGGCCCAATCTCCTTCCTTCGGCCCTTCCCTTAATTTTGGGCAGCCCCTAGTGCTCCCTCAGGCTTTAGCCCCTTTTAGCTCCTTTATAGGTACCCTTTCCTAATCAACAAAAACTTTCCTGTAACCCCTCCCCCTTTGGCATTCTAGTTTATACTTTTATACAAACTCCTAAGGGAACACACAGATCACTGTCTTCCCACACCATCCACAGCCTCATCGCCAGTCGGACCATAACCTAAATCAGTCATTGTCTCTCTTCAACCAGATGACATGGTTTTGCTTTGGGAACTACATCACTGCAACTTCACTGGACTGGACCCCATACAGTTATACTTACCACCCCAACAACAACCAAACTCTTTGTCACATGTGAGCATTTGGGGAACACCTCATCATACAGATGAAATTCAGTCATCTACAAAAGTGTCTCAAACCTAATAATGATTGAAAAAGTACTTACTGAAGTATATTTAATTAAAAGCAGTCAGAATATACTGAAGGAAACATAATTATAGGCACTGAATGACACATATGATATAAACAATGTTTGTACAGGAATGGTTGTATAGGAATATTTGTATAGGAATACATTTATACTGGTACTATCTTTTTTATTTTTATTTTTTGATCCAGAAATTCAACCCAGAGATGATAACTGGGACCATCTTGATTAAATGCAAGTGTGTGTGTGTAGACAAAATAAATAAATAAATAAACAAGCAAACAAACTTGGAGGGAACATTTCTAGTATTTTTTCTTCCTCTACTTGGTTGGGGGCTTTTATTTTCACTTAAATTTTTTGCATATTGAAGTTATTTATGCACAACAGCATTGCTCCAAGGTCATTAAGTAATCCAATAGCTTGTTTCCCAGAAACGCTGATCATCTCTCCACTCTATGATTTGTAAAATCTGAAATTCTAACTTGTTCATGTAACTTTCAGAAATTACTTAGGGTCACTGCAAGGAAACTTAAATATCTCCCAATAGCTAGAAATAGGTTCCTTTAGCTTCCCCCCAAAATTTAAATATGTTTATCACAAATTGTGTCAGGATCACAAAATATACACACATTATCCTTGATCTGTGTGGGGCTGTTGACTATTTTTTCTAATGAATAAACTATTTTCACAATTGCTTAATTTTCCAGGGATTATATATGCTGCAACCAAAAATTGGAAAGAAAAGAAACTGCTCTTTTACTGAGATAAAATTTCGAAGGCAATGATGGTCAGAAGGATACTCAATGACATTAGATATTTAGGAGATGTGAACGTGGGATACATTTGCACAAAGCAAACAATAGACCCATAGCATCATGTGTGGCTAGTATAGCGTATGATTTTCCTGTTGGCTATCCGCATCACTTTTATCTGAAAAAAGTCAAATTAACCTTTTATATAACCATCATATTATACATAGAACATCCATTAAAATGTAAAGTGAGCAATTTTATAGGTGTCATAAAATTTTATCTGTTCATATAAGTGTCCTGTATATAGGATAAGACATTATAAAATGAATGTCATAGAAAGATTTGGGGAATAAACTAAAACACAAAATAATTAAATATGCCTTAATGATAGTAATAGAGAATCTAATTGCTGTATTATTTATCAAGTTAACTTATACTAAGAGCATTTTTTGCTTCTTTTGCTTTAAATATGAATTGGTAATGCTTTTTCTATTTATTTATTATCATATACTTTCTACATTAATTTTAAAAATTGCAATGCTTGCTTTAATATAAAAATATACCCAATTTGATGTCTACTTCTTTTTTTTTTCTTTCCTGGACTAAATTATCCCATCATCATAATGTTGGAGGACAGCACAACCCAGATTCCATTATACTGAATTTTACTTCAATCACATGGTAATGCTCAGTTCAGTTCTTATTACTATTCAATTGAACTCTTAATTCCTATTGGATTTAAATTTCATTTACTTAGTAGTCCCTTCTGTTTTGTCTAAAACTGGGACTCTATTAAGCATATAGTAGAAGCATTTTTTAATAAAACTGAGAAGAATTAGGTATTTATTGAGGTCAATAAAATTGTATGGGAAATGCATATAAATGCATCTTGACTCATGTTTTCAGCACTATATCTTCTGAAATTATAATGTGTGAATTATAAAGTTTCAAATATCTATAATTTAATTAACCTTTCCTCACTCGAAGCTTCCATATCTCTTTGTTCTTAACTCCTTGATAATAACACATTCTGCTGACTCTTTGAGGATACAGAAATCATATTGATTGAGATTCTATGTGCCAATCACTGTGCTGATTTTTTTATGTGTGTGATCTCCATTTTCTCACTGAATTTCAGCATTAACACTTTCAATTTGATGCTAATCGTAGCTAAGTACTACAAAATCTAATACAATATTTGAAAGAAGTCCCATAAGTTGTTGTAAATCACAGTCAAACATATAGCATGACTAACAATTAAATTGACCTACCCAAATCCAAAGTTGAATTCATTGTCTCTCATTATTCACTCCAGATATTACCACTGGAGTATGTGCTACTTAAACTCAACAATGTTGACTTCCTGATGAACTGTGTGTGTGGTACTGGGAGTTGACTTCAAGACCTTGTTCAAGATAGGTAAGTGCTCTACTGCTGAGCTATATGCCCATTACTTGATGACCAAATTTTCCTATCAAATCTTACATTAGTCTATAATGTTGACTAATGCTATGTTAATACATGTTTTTGAAACATGAACACTATTTTACTTTTATAATTAAAAGAAGACTCTAGCCAGGTGTGGTGGTGCAAACCTGTAATCCAGCAGCTCAGGAGGTCAAACAGGAGGATCACAAACTCAAGGCTAATTTCAGCATCTTTGTGAGGCTTTGAGAAACTTAGCAAGACTCAGTCTCAAGACAAAAATTAAAAAGGACTAGGGAGATGACTCAATGATGGAGCACCCCCAGGTTCAATTCTCAATATCTAATCTGTATGCCAGATGAAGAACAAGTAAAATAAATTAATAAAAACACTAAGTACATCAACTGAAACCATTTCCTATTATTTAAAGTACAGTTCTAACTCACAACAAAAGGCATTGCTTCATAGTCTATGGTTGGCTTCCTTATTAAAATAATGATTTATTTTCCAGAAAAATCAAACAACATAAACCCAGGTGTTCTCCTGCTTTTTAAATATGTGCTGAACATAAGGAAAAGTTAAAACTTCAACATATATTCTGACAAAAGCCATTTATTACATCAAAGCACACAGAGACATTGATGTATTGAAAAGCTCACATTTCATAAGGTTTAGAAGATTTGTAGTGTAATACTTGTATGCATTGTTATAATTAGCAAAATATTTTTCTTTACTTCGTTCATATGGAAAAACTGCTGTTGTAGTTTTATGATCCAAACAAGTTAAATTGAAATGAAACTTCAGATTAAATCACTTTCTTTTCTATAGACTATGTTGCAAACTTTTTGATAAAGATAAATACATTTTATATAACATTTCATTAGAAGGGGAAATCATTTTAACTCCATTAATATAGTCTCCACAAAATGAAGAAACATATCCAAATTTCAAATTCACATTTAGAATTGACCATTAATTTTGTTTCTTATAGGTACACACAATTGATGAGAGAAGTTATTGAATCTCAAATTAGCAATTTAAATATAAGCTATCTCTTAATTCAACCTGACTAAATCTGTGAATAAAAGTGAAAGCAACTCCAGTTGAGATTAATTTAATAACCTCTTGGCAGTGGGAAAAAAATGGGAATGGATTTGCTTTTGACTGAGATAAATTTTGAAGTTAAGTTTTTCCTCTCTATTTAGCTTTGCAGTTACCCTCAAGGCATTAATCTATTGAAAGGGATAAGATATTATCTTTCAGAGGAAACATGTCATAAATATTTTGATAAAGTATTTGTAATCCTCAAAAACAGATGGCTGCTCCATAAAGATTGTCAGCTGAGAAAGTTTTGCAGACAGAAGCACATTAAACAACTGCAACCAGGTTTTGCACTGCACAATCCGATGAATTCTCTTATTAATCAATCACAGCTGGTTGATTTTTTTTGACAGTTGAATCTTGCAAATTCTAATTCTTACTCTTTACTCTATTCCTAATAAAGCCTAAATCAATTGGAATAGTCTCTTGGGTATTGAGGGGCATGATAGTAGATTAACATACAGAAAGCAGAAACTTTATAAATATGAGAAAACAGAATATTACTAAGAGTTTAGCCAAAATAATCTCCAGGAAAATTGATATATTCAGGAAAATGGAGTAATAATATCTATAATAACAACACCACAAAGATAGCATTCATGACCCTTGTTGTCTTCAACATAAAATGACATTCCATTACCTAATTGATTTGGGGTCTAGTTTTATTTATTGATATTTGGACAATATTTTGCAGGGAAGTTGGGTCACTTCACATTACTAAAACTCAAATTGAACTGTTACAGTTTTAGTTATACATACTTATTATGTTATTTATCATTTGTATTTTTTTACAATTGAGAGGATTAAAAGGTGCATTTCTAACCAATTCTCCTGAGCACACAACGATCAAAGCACAAAATATGTGTGACTTGATATGATTAGGCAAGGGCACATCAGGTTTAAATGACATTTTGACAATGTGTTAACTTTCTTCAGTTTCTATCATTATATGGAATTTTTTCCATTAATTTTTGATGTTGTTTTTATTCTTTCCTATAATATCATACAAAATTAATGTAAGCCAGGACTTTATTTCACATTCGTCATTTCTGTATTCTCACATCCATTTAAAAGTGGTACTTGAAAATTTTCATCTATTGCCTAGTAATCATAGAGCTGAGTTGATGTGAGTTTATGTTGAATACAAGTGAATTTTGTTCAATGGAGAATGAGAATTGAACTTCTTTTCCAGTAAGCTCAGAATAAATGTATATTTTATCACCCTCCAAAAACAGCACATGCTATACAATTTATACTCAATGAATATATTTAAAAATCTATAAACACTATGCAAAATATCTATGAATTTGAAATCACAGTATAAAGTCTGTTTTATGGATTATTATTTTTGAAAATCATTCACTTATCAAACATACATTTTATATCTGACATGTATGAGCATGTTAGATGCTTCAAAACAAATATGGAAGTGATACCACTGCAATCTAGAAGGGTTCACAAGCAGATGGAAAAGATAACTAAGGAAAGCAAACATTATGGTAACTTCATTGATTTTTACTTTACATAAAAATTTATATACTATGTAAAAGTAGAACCTAAATATTATAGATCTGAAAGTAACAGATACTTGCTAATTCATATACATTTTAAAGAGAAGAAATTCAGGGACTCATAGGCTACAAGAATCATGTAAGATTTCTTAATTTATTTAGAAGGATCTACCAATTTCCAGCCCACCATTCTTTCAAAGAATTTATGTATTCATTCAGATTTTTTAAAGAGAGAGGGACAGTAAGAGGGAGATACACAGAGAATTGATTTTACTTAGTTTTTCATGTGACCGTCACTGCTCACTTTGTTGTGTAAGTGGTGCTCCAGTTCAAACCCATGTCCTTGTGCATGCCAGGCAAGCACTGTTGAGCCACTGCTCCAGTCTCCATTCATACATTGTTATTACTTACAAGATGAAAACTATGCAGACAGGCCTGGAGGTTATAGCTCAGCGGAAAAGCACTTGTTTTGGGTGAGACTCTGGGTTCAGTACCCCGTGTTGCAACAACAAACTTCAAAACTATCTAGACAAGATGATTGATGGAAAATACAAGGTAAAATAATTCAAATATTGATTCTATAGTATAAGCAACAATATAGTTACTGAAAACTAAGTTATTTAGGTACTTTTGAAACCATTTGAAATATAAATCCTCTTATCTTCCATAGATTTTGGAAGCTTGAATTAACAAAATGTGTCCTGGCACAGTGTCCTAAAAATAATTAATCAATATACAGAAGAAGATAAATGAATAATAAACAAATGAATGAATGGATTAGCACATTACATAGGAGCTCACCTTATTTCTTTGTAGAGATTATCGGTTATACATAAAGGAAAGTATACTTTTATTTTTTCATAAAGCATATTGCATATTCAGTACAGCTCATACTTATTATGAGAATCTAATTATTATCAGAATCTAATCTGAAGTTATCATAAATAAATTCCTGAAAGACAACTTTCAAAAATACAAATTAAGACTTTACCATGATCAGGCATCATGCAAAAGGAAAGAAAATCAAATAATAATAAGAGTTTTTCTATTTTTGAGCAGCTCATAAGGTAGTATAGATGTAAACAAGTGATTTGGTTCACTTAAAAATATTGCTTCTGTCTTTACGAAATGATCCTACAAGTCTAGATTACAATTTGAATTGCCTTCCTTCAGGTCACATTCATATGTGCTACTACCTGTTGCATAAATCCATTTGAATTAATAATCATAAAATTTCCCGGAATCTTGGGCAATACTCATCTCATTATCACATCCAAAGATGTGATATTTCTTATGCTTGTAAATTTTATAAATGGCACAACTAACAATCCAGTTGCTGAAGTCCTCTCGTTGCTGGGATTCACTTATTCCACCCGACTTGCTCCCTTGCTTGAATCTACTAACTTCTGTCTATTTCTGTTATTGCACATGCAGGTGAAGCCATGACTGAATTTCACCTGGATTAGAACTAGTGTCTGCTTCATTTTCCTTTTCCTCAAACCTGGAGGAGATTCCAGGAAGCAGCAATGATATGACCAAAGCCATATTATTGTGAAAATCAACTTCCTTTGGCAAAAATTCAGAGTGTTAGATATCACTAGCATTAGAGAGCAGTTACTGAGGTGTGCCAAGGACTATATAAAGTAGGTTGGGACTGGTTCATAAATAACCAAGAAGTTTTAAACAGTTTCCTGTTTCATTGTATAATGAGTTTCATTCAAAAATAGAGAAAGAAGCTATGAATTTGGGACTTACATTTCCCTTAATCTTATTCTTAATCCCATCTAATGGAAATGTTGTGACTCAATATTGATTCTTTTTTCAATGAACATTGACCATTTTATCTTCAGTGTTTTTATTTTTGAGTTTTTGTATTTATCTATAGAGGAACTTGATGCATTTTAATGCATTGTTTCTTTATCCATGCAGTTGCTTAAGACAAGGAATGTCATTGTCCTTACTGTGTGTGTGTGTGTGTGTGTGTGCGTGTGTTTCTTCTCTCAGAGGACAAAGATATGGCAGTCTATCTTCACCTGAGAATCCAAAAAAAATGTTGATGATTGAATAGTACTAGGAAAATTCAGCTTTTTAAAATCACTCATTGTAATTTTAAATTAACTTATCACTTAACATATAATCATAGAGCTCTTCCAGAGGCAGTAAGGCTAAATGAAAATACACTCTTCAGCATGATAATTTTTCTAGTTCATTACCATATTTTAACTGCTCCTAACATATTCTCTTTTATAAACTCTAAATTCAAATGAAGTTTTCTTAATATATCTGGCTATTTCTGTAGTAATGTGGAAAGGCAACATCTGCTCAATATTTTAAAGTTCTTCCTTTTTGACTTTGGTTATTGTCCTATACCTGACAAACATTTAGACATCTTTAGAGCCCTCAGTTCTAAGATTATGTTCATAGTTCATTGAAAACACCATACACTGTATTTGATGATCTACTTTTAATTTTTGTATCTGTCTTCTTAAAATACTGTATCTGATGTGTAACAATACTAGATCTGATGTGTTGTCTCCCTGAGGTTCCAAAAGTTTGAGTTGTTATTATTTTCAGCAGACTTCTAGACCTCACGTTCCACTTCTGTGGTTGCAAAGACCACATTTCCACTTTTCTCTCTGAACACACTGCAGATTGTTTATTATTGGTTCCCTGAAGTAAGTACATTTGAAGCATATGAAGTTGCAAGACAGTAGGTATTGAAACCTTATTTATGGCTCTCTTGCAAATCACTATTCACATGAGCCAATATTTCTTCATTTTTAAATAAAAATGTTAAAATTAAAATTAACCAATATTAAGAACTTTTCATCCACAATTGAAGTGCACAATAGAGAATAGATAAACTTAATTACACCTTAATAAAAAACACCAATATATTAGAGGAGTTATTTTCTGTAGTTATTCTAATGTGTCATTGGGAACTACATATAATAATTTCAACATTCTCAAGATATTTTTCAAGTCAGTATATATTTTTAAATTTAGGAAAGAACATAAAATAAAAATATTAACTGGAAGTTCTATTAAAGTGTACCCATTCAATTAAAGTGTAGTTGAAAAGATCTGATTCAGTGGGGAAAATGTAGAAATGAATAAGGAGAATGAAATGATACATATACAATGAACTATTATCATTTTATGATACATATAAAAAAAGGCAAAACAGTACTAAACAACCTCCATTTCTTCAGAGGTTTAGATTTCAAATTCCATGTCACATTCCAATGAGACTTTGGTCATAAAATTAAAAATACCCAGAAAATACAAAAAGGAATATTCATTATATCCATTTCCCTTATACTTCTTGTGTGCATTTAACATTTATTTTCATATCAAAGTTTAAACATTGAAAGACAGAGAGTTAAAAAGCAACTTCTCTATATAAAATGGATGTTTTGGTAATGAAACCTTGAATATTATGAACACTTAGAAAGGGAAGTATTTTTGACTGGGATGTTACCACAGAGCCACATACTGCTTACATTAAGAAAGTCGTTCCCCTGTTATAGAAAGGATATTTTAAATTACCTGTCATTTATTCCATCAATCATCATTTTATAACTCTGATATCAAGTATTCATCAAAGATACCTTGACAAACATCCCCTTTGCTTCTGTATTAAACACTTAAATTTACAATTGCAAAGTTTGGCTGACCCATGGCGTTTTCATTCAATTTTGGTCTTTGGGTACCCCCAAAATTACTTCATCACCATAGATGATGCCCTAGGGTGGAATAATTACCCAAAATTATTAGCTTCCTAGTCTTGAGGCCTGTTGCTAGAAACATAGAAACTATAACAGGAGCTGAAGTACAGTTATAATACTGAATCATTGTACATAAATATCTCCAACAAACTCTGCTAAACATCAAAACTCTGAATTTTTTGCAGTGCACAACGTGTGGAAAATGTATTAAGACATATGCACGATGAAACGTGAATTGGAATTTTTAAAAACTCCACCTGATAAAGAATGGGTAAAGTGCATTCCAGGCCTGGCTTGCTCATCAAATATAAATTATTGGGCATACTACCAAGAATAATTTCTTTGTAAATTTGAGGGCTGAAGTATTATATCCTCTTTCTTCAGAAATAGATTTGAGTTCAAGATGGTTTCTTTCTAAGAGTTCACATTCGGTTAACACTGCTTGGTTCCTCGTAAGTAGAAAGGTAATCTCCAGTATAAGTTTGGATCTTTTTGTCATCTAATTGCTAATAACTTCTCTTTGACCTTGCTGATAACTTGGAGTAATTACAGAAAGCTGTCATGTTTACCAATTAGGTATATTTTGTAGTTTAATTGTGTCATGTGATTTCTAGACCAATTTTACGCAAATGAAGAACCTTAGGAACCCAGGCAAACCGGAGTTTGATGCAATACCAAATATTCCGTCTAAACCTGCACATTGTATCTAATCTGTATCTCTATCATCTATCTATCTTGTGTTATTGCTCTCTCACCTTCTTTCTGGTTATGGCATTTGTGCCAAAGTTCATGGCAAATAGAAATGTTTTATCTTAAAGGATTAAGGGGTTAAAGGGGTTAAAGAAATTCTTCAAGGTATTACAAAACATGGGATTCTATCAATTTACACTGCCCTCAAAAGCATATGAGCACCCCTTTCACTGCAGCCTCACTATGGATGAGCTCTCAGTTTAATTAAAATCTGTCATTATTGTAGGTGAAAAAGGTAATACTTTAATTATATTGAGATAATGAGAATGGAATCATTATTCAGTCTTTTCAGACTTATTCAATGCACTTATGACAAAAACAGTAAAATTATGTTATTATGTTGTACTAATATTAATTTTACTAGGTAAGAATAAAAGAAAGTTATAAAATAATTTAACAGTGAGAATTAAAACAAGACATGAGCAACCAGAGGAATCAGTAGAACGGACATATCAAACTTGATTAACAAATTAAAAAATACTGATAGATGAACCAAAAAGCTAGTTTAGACAGAGATAATGATAATAAACACAATAACTTCCAGGAGAAGCAGCATTATGTGCACCTAAGTCATACAAGGTTGAAGAGAAACTTCCATTAGGTATAAAATATATTGTGCACATGAATAAAAATTATAATTATAAACATGATGTTTGGTATTAGAGCATTCAAAAGACCAAATTAATCTTGAAATCACTTTCTGTGTCTCCTGACTATGAGTATTTCTTTAAATGGATTTATAACGCCATTTAGTCCTCTCCCTAAGTGTGCTGAAAAAGGCACACAGTTTATCTCTAAAATAGTATCTCTTTTTTTTGTATTAAAAATTGTCCATTTGAGGGGGTTTGTGCAGTGGCTCAGGGTTTATGGTGCTTGTCCGACATGCACAAGTACACGGGTTCAAACCCCAGGACCCATGTACACAACTAAGTGTCAGAGAAATGAAGGCCATGTGAAAAACCTAAAAAAAAATTGATTATTTGTATCTCTCCAACTCTCACTGTCCTTCTTTCTTTAAAAAAAATGTCCATTTGGGGATGGATCAGTGTCTCAGCAGTTGTAGTGCTTGCCTGGTACATGCAAGGACCCAGGTTCAAATCTCAGCATCACACACACAACTAAGCATCAGAGAAAACAAAGACAAGATGAAAAAATAAATAAAATTGAATGTCTTTCTCTCTTAAAAAATTAAAAATTGTCTTATATATACATGTTATACACATATATTTACACATAATATGCATATGTACAAATATATTATATGTATATCTCTGTGTATATATGTTTATACACATATATTTATAAATATATACTAGTATGATATATATAATATATAAACAACATGTATATATACATATATATATATATAAATATTATTGGTTCTGAGGATGGAACCAAGGCTTCCCACATATTAAGTAAGGCCTCTACCACTGAGTTACACACACCACGATTACCATTAGTTTTGGGGTTATATAGCACTTATATAAGCTGTACTCTATTATTACTTGACTTTTTTATTTTATTTTTTTTATAATTTTTTTTATTTTTGAACAACCATACAAGTTTTTAACAAAATAATATCAAATGAGTATAGATTCTGGATGTTACAATTACCCCCCAGGAGTGCCCCCCCCAATTACTCACCCTTATCCCTTCCTTCCCCTTACCCCATATCTCTAAAATAAGGATTATGTTGTATAGCATTATATCTTATCTGGATTTAACACATAATAATAGACCAACTTTCTCACTGGCCAGGGTCTAGTCCCAACCTTCACAGATGAGTGGAGACAATCTACCATTAGATCTCTGGGTTAAGCTGATTTTACTCAGCATGATTTCTTCCATAGCCATCCATTTACCTTCAAAGGTTGCAATATCATTGTTTCTAATTGCTGTGTAAAATTCCATTGACTTTTTTATTTTTCATTTAAAGATGACTTTGTATTTTGTTTTCATTTTATTCTGCACTTAGTTTAATTTTATTTTAAAGAGAGAGAGACAGTGAGAGAGAGAGAAAGACAGAATCAATTTTTTATTTAGTTTTTCATGGACTTTCGTTGCTCAGACACTTCATTGTGTACGTGGTGCTGGAGTATGAACCCGCATTCTCCCGCATGCAAGGTAAGCGCCTTAACCGCTGGAGCCACCACTCCAGCCCTAGTTTAATTTTTTAATATCACTTGTCAATTATTTCAAGGCCAGGGTTTATCAATATATCCCTAAAATACAGAAAGCAGCTCTTTTCTGTCTCAATCCACTTGTTTTCTATGACCTTGAATAATACTTGCCCTCTGCCATTTCTTTCCTTCATCTGAAAACTGAATAATAATAATGACTTCAGTAGTTTTTCTAAGAATTCATTGAACACGTATGTTAAGATTCCCAAACGTGGAAGCGTGTTAGCACAAGCTGACATTAGTATTTTATGCCCCATAGGTTACTGAGTGTTTTCCTTAATGTCCTCTTGAATGGTCTGGCGGATGACAGGATAATTTCTGACTGTACCAGCAAGGAGGTGGTGAGTTAAGCCAAAACAAACTTCAGAATCATATTACAAGCCTATCCCTTCCTCCTTTGGGCATGGATTGATTTATTTTGGAGGTGATTTTCACTTTGGTATTGTATTATTCAAGACACATTTGAGTTGAGGTAGGGGTAATCTAGTCATAGCCATTTGACACAAAATATGAAACCTTGCTCTTGAGGAAGAAGCAATGCACCCATCAGCAAACTAATCATACCCTTTCATTCCTGGACTTTAAATGGAGAAGATGTTGCTCTCTACTCGGGCTGAAAACCACATTTGAATAAAGAGGCTTGGTTTGGCAGGGGGACACTGTTTGAATTTTACAGTAAGTCTTGTATATACAATGTGGATCTGAAACTTATAAAAGGATATGAACATGATGGTTTTGTAAATGAGGAAACTGAATTTCAGAGAATTGGATAGCATATATATATATATATATATATATATATATATATATATATATCCATGGTAGATTTTCAAACTAATTAATTATCTTTCCAATAACATATTACCTATGAAAAATTTAGCAATTGCTGTTAAAGGTATTTATTCTCTTAATTTAGGAAATAGAACATAACCTCCTGGTCTTTAAGCAAAATATCACCTATGAAATGAACAACTGATTATAAGCCAACATCTACACTGATCAAATCAAATTAGAACTTGAGCACAATAAGTTGAAGACCAGCACAAAAGTCTTTAACAACTTAGCAATTACTGTAAATATCTTTGGGACAGAAACAAGAAACTGGGACATAGATTTGCAATTTGTTGTAGGTAATATAAAATAGCAGTAGAGAACATAAAATTTACCATATGATATTTAGCACTAAATTTGACCTACTTATTTAATTCTAGACCTGAAATTTTCTGTAAATGAAGATAACCACACTTATTTCACAGATCTATTGTTCGGATCCTATAAGATCATAGTTTAAAAGTCCTTAAGGCAAAGTTTTACATCAAGGCAAGAATTATTAATGTAAATCAAATTCTGTATTAAATACAGGATATACTTCCCTAGTGGTTCTTAAAAATAACCTTAAAACTTAGGCTTTGAACCTAACTAAATAAATCACTGATTTCAACGGTGAAGAAACAGTTTAACAATATAATTTTTGAATAACCCAGTGATGATGACCATTCCCTACCAGGAGGAGAGAGATAAACAAGACACCATTTTAAATATTACATATGAAATCTTAACTCTTCAATCAAAAAAGAAACCCAAAATAAAATAAAGTCTTTGTCAAAATAAATTAGAGATAAAAATTTTTAAAGGAAGCCATGAAGTTGCAGATTTTTATTATTAAAAGAGGAATGTCAAATTCCAGATGTTAGAACAAAAATAGACTCTAGAGAAACAGGTTGCATTTTAACATATCTGAAATAAGAAGAATAATGATGAAGAAAAATGTACTCAAAAGAATATATAAACGTGAAATTTTGTTTACTAAACAAGAAAGTAAGTAAAACAGCAGGGGACAATTCAAAAAGAGAACAGAAACATATACATACGGATTCAAAGATCATGGCTGAATCAAGGAAGATATCATGGAACTGTTATGCCTTATCTATTCAATTAATTCTTTATTCAATGATTGATCACTTTGAAAAAGTACAGCCAGAAAAATGGATCTCCTCAAACATACACAATTCAACCAGAACAATTATTAAAAATACAAATAGATGATCAATAGCACATTTTAAAATTTCTATAAAATAGAGATTTCTATAAAATAATAAGAAAATAAAAAGCCTCAAAGCTATTTATGAAGTCCCTGAGGGAAGAGAAATAAGAAATCCTTTCAAATAATTTATTCTAATACTAATTCCCTACCAAAATTTAGCTGGGGGTGTACATTCTCCTGTACTCAGAGATTCACACACACATGTATACACTCAGCAGCATATTCAGGTTGTCATATCCTCATTTAGAGAAGAACTACACTATATAGGACAAAAATGTGTACCTTGCACAGTAGAGCATTATTCCTTGCTCAATAGAAGATCATTTCTTGCTCTCATAAAGCAATTAGCAAGATGCATCCGGAGGTTGGCACCGAAGCTCTTTCCTATGTAGCACTCAAAATTACAGGATTTCAATGGATTTACCATTCTCAAAAGTTGTTTTTGACATCAGTCACCTGGGAGTAGAAAAGGTCATGTGTGTGCACCATGTGTGAGGTTTTCTTTCACAGGTCAGGCCTGGAAGCAGAAGCCCCATGTTGATTCCATTTACATTATGTGTTTCACACAATCACTTCACAAGTCCTAACTGGGAGGGAGACTGGGAAGTACGGCTGCTCTCAGGTCATACCCCATCAACAGCATTTTACCATGGAAAGGTAACTCAAAGTTTTAGAGAAAATTTTGCACATTTCTCAGGGTTGTTAAAAGAATTAGTTGAATTAATGCCAATTGGGTGCTCAGAATAATATCTGGCACATGGCAACTTACCAAAAAGTGTAGCTAATCTGACTGCCCATCCTGTTTTTTCCACTCTTAGTCTCTGTTACAGTATCCTTATTTCCATTATGTTTTGCTTATAAACTTTAAAGTATAATCATGAAAAGATCTTAAATTCAATAATGTTAACTATAAAGATTGTAATGTCGTTTAAATGAACTCTCTTTTAATCTCAATGTTGTTGAATTTTTAATACCTCAGTTTCATCAGCAGTCTCTTTCTCTCTGTATGTTTAGCTTTCCACAATTCATCTGTGTTATATTTTTGTCTACATTATTTGGTCTCATGATAAATAGACCTATGAAATAGTGATTCCAAAATGCTAGAATGCTTAGGATAAAAAGATAATGGGAATGGGTTTCTATGAATGGGTATCTTTTTGATTATCAATTGTTAGTTTACTTGTACAAATTTATGAATTACAGTATGATAAACTGATATATGTATTCAGTGCAATAATCAAATCAGGGTGGTTATCATTTTTATTTCCTTAAACACATAAATTTTTTGATTAAAATATAATAACTATACATATTTATGAAGTATATTGTAGTATTTCTACGAATGTATATATTATGTACTGATAAAATCAAAGGGACTGAGCAATCCCATCTCTGTCATTACTTTGGTTTTGGAGTCACAGAGTCCCATCTTCTAGATATTCACCAATTAGGTAACCAGTCATTGTCGACAGTAGTCATCCTACTGTGCGAAATTAGAACATTAAAGCTTATTGCTTCCACCTAACTGTGTGTTGGTACAGGTTATCCAACACAGCTCTGACCTCCAAACCTTTAATAACCACTCTTCTGCACAAAGATCAACACATTTTTCATCCACGTATGAGAGAAACCGTTCTTGATTTCTTTCTGAGTCTGACTTTCTCTTAACATGAAGTCCTCCAGTTTTATCAGTTTTGTTGCTGTACATAGGATATCATATTTATAGTGTAGCAATATTCTCTGGAATATATATACACTGCCTTTTCTTTATCCATTCATCTGTTGTTTTACTGAGTTACTCATCCTATCCTCTCTAATTTGATAATATGTCATATGTTACTGTGAGACATATTTTTTTTTCAAATGGGAAAGTTTTATTTATTCCCTTTTAAGAACTTGCAATGCATTGAATTTGGGTCAATGAGCACCTTCTATTTTCTACTAGCATATCATTGCAGAATACATTGAATTTTGCAATTACTGGGCTCTCTGCCTTTCGTCTTTTTCTGCTAGATAGTGGAATCATCCCTTCTATTGTCTCATTCAGGTATGTATTCATATACCATGCTTTTAGAAATCCCTTTTAAGTTTACCTTTATGTAAAATTCCAACTGACTCCCAGTTTCTCTACTGCCTTCGTATTTTTGTCTTACAAATAAATATCATCTGACATATTCTGTCTGAATTATTTATTCTTTACCACTAAACTTAAAGCTCTGAAATATCAGAAGCATGTAAATGATTTCAAATGCCTCATTTCTGGGATGCAGAACAATACCTGTTACACACTAGATGTTCTCTAAATATGTGTCGAACGAGTGAATGAAAACATTGATCATTCATATACAATATCTATCAAACCATATAAATTTTGAAATGTGTACAGGTCCTAAAAACCTACAAAATGCAACTGAAATTGTGTCCTTTAAACATGTTCCATACACTTAGTTATTTTTTAACTTCACAATTGAATAACCAACCAGTGTATGTCTAGTATTAATTTTCTTACCTATTTCATTATCACAATTTTTGTTTTTGCTAAATTAATAATCTGCAAGCAGATATTACATTAATGTTTTGCACTATCTTGTATAAAACTTGAAAATAACAAAATTTAAAATCTTGCATAAGCAAATGCTGTTGAACAAAGATGGCAACAGCACTTAAGAAGTGCTTTGGTCAGGTAGGTAATAATTCCTTCCATAACACTGAGAATGTCTTCATCAAGCATATGCATTTTAAAAAATTTAGTGCTTAAAAAGTGGTTCAGGAAAGTCAATTATAGTGCAAGAATATGATAATGCAGGAAGTACAAAGATCCCAAATGATCAAAATTCTAAATTTACCCTGTGTAGATTTGTTTTAAATGGAAACATTCACAACTTTTACTATATGCTCCATGAATTTCCAATTATTTGTTGTGAAATGTCCCTCTGTATCTTCATTCCAACATTGGTTATTTTTCTGCTCTTCCAAACAGTACTTCCTTCTTTTACTGTCAAGAGTGTTGTATAACCCCTCCTCCTTCCATGTGATGTTTTCTGACTAATGGTATGTTAACAGGTGTAGAGACCACATCTGAGCAATTGTAAAAGTAACTAGCAGTTTCTATCAGGGTTTCAGATGCTTTGCTCTTTTCCTTCTACTACACAAGTGTCATTTGCCAAAGAAGGGCTCCTGTTCAGCTGGAGTCTTGAGTGAATAAGATGTTTGTAACAGTTTCATAGCAGTAGCTGCAACCACCAATGTGTAACATAAGCAACAATAAAATGTGGATCACAAGGTAATTCTGTTTCCTCAGTTGTTGGTTGTTTCATCAAATAAATTCTACTGTGATCTATGGTGATTCATGATCTTCTGATATCCATATCCTTGTATAATCCCCTGCCTCTGGTACGATCTAGACCTTGCTTCTAGTACATAAATTATGGGAAAGGAGGTGGTTGCCCTGCCTATGATCATGCTACATCACATCTGTTCTCAGCAGACAGGAGCAGTAGGTTTAAAGCAAGCAGTCATGATAGAGAACTTACCATAATAAGAAACTGCAAGTGGCCTCTGGGACCTGCCAACTGAAATGGAAATTTTGTCCCTCAGGCATACAATCACAGGGACATGGTTTCTGCTAAACACGTGTGAGCTTGGAACTGGGTCCTTTCCCAGTTGAGCCTCCAGATGAGAACAAATCCAGCCAACATCTTGACTGTGTAAAAGTTGGACCCTGAGCAGATGGGTCATACCCAGTGGACTAACCCAGAGAAATAATGAGATAAAACTGTGTGCTAGTTTAGGTCATTATATTTGGGATAATTTGAAACAAGACAATGGAAACTGAAATTGTTATCATAGAAAAGTCAACAAATTGACAATTCCCATCAATATTGTAGACCTAATCTCAAATTCTTTTTCAACAAAGTCTCAAATTCTACTTTTCCAACAAGGAAACCAGTAATGATTTCAATGACTCCTCCCTGAACTAGCATTCTGCTCCAGAGCATAGCACACAGCAATTTTTATCTATACATAGGTCAATTTTTACATGCTACTACTGTCTCTATGTTTCTGCTTGTTGGTATGGTGAGACAGAGCTTGTCATTTTTATTTGTACATAGATCTAACATAGCACTTATAAGTGTTAAAACTAAATAATTCATTCAAATTAAGTGCAATAAAGATAATCATAGTTCACTAATATTAAACAAACTCATATAAAAATAAATCTTAAAAATATCTAGAATTCCATTTCTATATTTTAGAGTGATCCTCTCTTAGAATGAATTTTTAGAGTTTCATGGTAACTAAAATGAAACTGCTTAGCTTAAGTTCTTACTGTTATTGAGCAAACAATTAATTGTGTAGCTTCCTTTGGGTGATTATGTATTGATCCATGAGTCTCATCTTGGTAACAATTTCTCATTACACTCATAGGCCACTAGTATAGTTTGCACTGCACAAAATTGTAGAACAGTAGGTCAATCAGGAAACAAGACAGTAATAAATGACCATGGGTGCATCTGTAGATACCAGCACAAGTAATGAGTCCCCAGAAATACAGAATCATGCAAACTTTAGAGAGTAGATAATTATGACAGCATAAAATTCCTTGGAGACAGCTGACATCAGGGTTTTAAGCTTGCATCAGATTAGAAAAATACAATAAGAATGTATTAGAAACATGAATGAATTTGAAATATTTTGTGAAGAATAGAGAGCACAATACTTCTGATATACTCCACATATATTTACTTGCTTATTTGCTTATCACCCTTCCCCTGTCATTAGAATGTAAGGGCCATGGTGTAAGAAATTACATCTCACTTATTCAGTGATGTATACCAACAGTACTCCAAAGAGCATCTTATGCTTAGTGCTCAATCAAAGTTAGCTGAATAAATTAAAAGCTATTATTTACAACAATAAAGATTAAAAACATTAAACTAAGTGATAGAAGACATGACTTCTAGAAGACACATTGATGTCATTCTTTGATTCTGTCCTTCCTTGCCTCACATTCAGGATTGGTTTTCCTAATAACAGTACCAGCTAGTAAAGCCTGCAGGCAATAACTAAATAAATATATAAAATTAAATAGAGGTATTTGCTGCATAAAAATGTTTGGGTATGCATTCACAACTTTATATTTTTGGTCTAATACCAGAGAGCTTCATTTTGGCAAGAAAATCAGTAAAGCTAAAAGGTTTGAATGGATTTTTGTCTCTGCAAAGTATAAGTTAGCAACTCCCTGTTTTTTTTATTAAGAAATTTATTTGTTGAACAACCAAACATGCTTCCAACAAAACAATACACCCTGTTTTTCATGTGTCCTTTTAAATCATGTTGCAGTTTCTCCAAGAGGGAAGGAAAATCACAGAAGAATAACTCATATCCACTCGTGTCTGCCCTCATCACAGACCTGGGAAAACCACAGCAGGTTACTGAACCTTAAAATATCTCCTGTAAAGATTACTGAAGTAAGCGTAGAAGAGGAAAGCTTGGTATTTGGTCTCCTGTGATATCAGGCTGTTAAGTGTGGGACTTTAATGTTGAAAACTTGTAGTTAACTGTAAGTATCTTTAATACCTACATGAGGAAGCATCAGGGTTAAGGGAGCTAAATTTCAGGAAATTATGACTTATGATCAATAAAACATCATTGCAGTCCCCGGTGTGCTTAACAATGATGAACAGTTAGTGGTTGTCCATGTTTTACATTTACAAGAAAGGTATGTAGTTGTTGGATTCTCAGAAAATGTTATTCTCCTCTTTTAAATAAATGGCTACATGAATGATGAGCCAGAGAAATGAGTAATGATCATTAGGTTTTACTCTTCCCATCATATAAGTTCTTTCTAAAGAAAATTACAATATTTATAACTCTCAAAGTAAGTACAATTGATGTCTGAGTTAACTGTAGCAGATACAAAAAGAAAAAAAGAAGATGTCCAGTTTCTTCTCAATGAAAAAACCAAAGCTGTCAGGGAAATGGATGTACATAGGAATTATGAGAGAAAACATTAATAAGAATAAAGTTACTGAATATTAATGAGATTCACTGCTGTACTTTGTGGTAGTCCATGTAAAGTATTTGTGAATATGGTTTCTTTTTTATCTTCCAATAAAGATAATATTTAAAAATTAGAATTATTTTGATATGGGTATTCATAACAACTCTAGCCCTTACTACACTGTATTTGTCAGTGTTGCATTAAGGAGGGAAACAGATAAAAGAAAACAAGTAAATATCAGGTTACAGGCAATATGTTACTTCTCACCCTGTTCATCTTTCCTTAGTTTCAACACATGAAAGACTTAAAAAGAAAGGTGATGAGGCTGACAAATCTAATTTTGAGCTTTGGAGTTAGTCCCCACTTTTATGATAATATATAATATCACCTGCAGGATGTACTGACCATGGATTACTCTGTACTCACTTTCTTGGAGAAATAGAGCTGGATCATACCTGTGTTTGCGGGGCTGAAAGTTTACTTAGAAGAATGTCAGGAATTCTATGAGTTACTTATGTAAATTTAAGTTTGGTGGACTGCCTTTAACAGGAGTGAAAAAAAAATACTTCCTCTTTGCCTGGGCATACCATCTTTTTAAACGTTACCCCCAAAAATAAAAATGACCAAAAATTTCTGGTGTGTTTGTATGTCTATAAGTGCATAGATGTGTGTCTGGGAACATAAGAGTAATTTCACTCTGCTGTGAAGATGTTTTAAATTTTATTTCTTCATGGCCTGTCTTTTTTTAGTCTTTGATGTTTTAAGGAAAAAAGGAAGAGGAATGTATGATAACTTTGAAATAGTTAAGGTTGAATTCTGACCCCTAATCAGGATGAGAATTAAATGAGGATAACTCAGTGAAGTTCATGGGCTCCCCGGAATGAAGGAAAGTATAAAAAGGTTCAAGGAGTGAGGAATAACCTGCATGAGAGCTATTACCAAGTACTTTGTTAACCCAGAGTGCAAATCAGTTGTATCTCCTCTAAATGGTCTCAGCTGTACCACAAACAGCTATATTATGTATATTAGTTTCCAAATAATACATTAGAGACTTAAAGATAAGAAAGTATGGAATGTTACAGCTGGAAGAAATCACAAAAATCATCCATATTTAACCTCAGTTATCTGAAACCAGATTGTAACGGGGACCCAAGAGCTAGTTTGAAAATTTCAGAAAGTCCATTGAAATTATCAATTACCAAAATCGTAGGGTCTAACAAACTAAATATAATTTTAAATGTACTAGCAAGATGGTATAATTAGTTACAACCTTCTTCTTTAAAAAAGCAAATAGAATTCCACTCCTGGTCTCTTTCCAGGGGATTTAGAATCAGCACATTATAGTGACACGGCAATATCTATGTTCATAGCAGCTCAATTTACAATAGCTAAATCATGGAAACAACCCAGATGTCCCTCACTGGATGAATGGATCCAAAAGCTGTGGTGCATATATACCATGGAATTTTACACAGCAATCAGAAGCAATGATGTTTCAGCCTTTGAAGGTAAATGGATGGCTATGGAAGAAATAACACTGAGTGAAATCAGCGTAACCCAGAAAACCAAGGGTCAAATATCTTCACTCATCTGTGGAGGCTGGAACTGGACCCCGGCCATTAAGAGAAGTGGTCCAATATCAGGTGTTAAATCCAGATATCGTGTAATGTTACACAACCTAACGCTTTTTTTAAAGATGTTTTGGGAAGGTTTTTGGGGGCTCACTGTTTCAAAGGTCTTAGTTCAGTTCATAGGCAGCTGTCTCCATTGCTCTGGGCCTGAGGTGAGGCAGAACATCATCATAGAATGGTATGGCAGAGGAAAGCATCTCAGGACATAATACCAGGAAGCAGAGAGTGATATTCCACATCACAGAAACACTGCCCCAAAAGCACACCACCAATGACCCCATCCTCCAGCTGCATCCTACCTGCCTCCAGTGACCACCAATTTAATAAATTTAAGTAGATTAATGACTAATTAGGTTAAACCTGTAATAACCAGATAATGTCACCTCTAAACTTTATTTTTTCTTACACATGAGCTTTTTAAATTCTAGTGGTATACATATACAAATTTGAATTATGAAAAACCTAGGCTCTTAAACCAAGTTTACATCACTATATCTCTTCTCATCCAATTAATGGAGAATTTTGCCTAGTGACATGCTCATTCTTTATTATAAGTAGTGAGTCTCCACTACTGCTAATAGTCACTGAGATGTATGATGGAAACATAAACTATGCTATATACTAACTATGCCTACATATGTATGTACATATTCAGGGCTGTGAAAATATGTGTATATATACATGAAGTTATACGTACACTCATACTTGAACAGAGACAGAAAAATTATTCACTGCCATCCAAAATTTTGTTTGATGCTGGATTTTTGGCAACAGCTGCAGGTTGTGTTTTTTCCATACAGGTATCATTTTTTAATTTTTTTTATTGAGAAATTTATTTGTTGAACAATCATGTAAATTTTTTAACAAAATAATATATAATGTATATAGATTCTGAAGATTAGATTTACCCCCAAGAGTGCCCTTCCCAGTTACCCACCCTTATCCCTCCCTTCCCCTTCCCAAAACATCTCTAAAAAATGTATTAGGTTATGTAACATTACACGATATCTGGATTTAACACCTGATATTAGACCACCTCTCTCAATGGCCAGGGTCCAGTTCCAGCCTCCACAGATGAGTGAAGACATTCGATCCTTGGTTCTCTGGGTTAAGCTGATTTCACTCAGCATAATTTCTTCCATAGCCATCCATTTACCTTCAAAGGCTGAAATATCATTGTTTCTAATTGCTGTGTAAAATTCCATGTTATATATGCACCACAGCTTTTGGATCCATTCATCCAGTGAGGGACATCTGGGTTGTTTCCATGATTTAGCTATTGTAAATTGAGCTGCTATGAACATAGATATTGCCGTGTCACTATAATGTGCTGATTCTAAATCCCCCGGAAAGATACTCAGGAGAGGAATAGCAGGATCATATGGTGGTCTCATCCCTAATTTTTTGAGGATTCTCCACACTGCTTTCCAGAGGGGCTGTACCAGTCTGCAGCTCCACCAAAACAGGTATCTAAACAAAATATTTTCTTTTTGTTGCCTGCTGACAGATTAGTTACACTTCAATTATTAAAGTTGTCTTTAATCATAAATATACATCTTAATAATCATTTATCCTCTTCTTAAAGAGTGAAAATGTGCATAATGTTGCCCCAATAAAAGTTTACTTTAAAGAAAAGGCAAAATTGGGGGCTGGAGCAGTGGCTCAGCAGTTACAGTGCTTGCCTAGCATTTCAAGGACAAGGGTTCGAACCCCAGCACCATGTACACAATGAAGTGTTGGAGCAAAAAGATCACATAAAAAAAACTAAATAAAATTGATTCTCTCTTTTTCTCCCTCATTGTCCCTCTCTCTCTTTAAAAAGCAAATTCATCATTTCACATTGGAATCCAGTAGGACAAATGGGGTGGGTAGGAGGCCAGCCAGACAATGAAGGGTAAAATTGTGTAATTTGTAATGATCACAAAATGAAATTCCAGAGAAGTGGTGCAAAATCCCAAACGTGATTGTATTGTTTTTCTGTTACTGCATTTAATTCTCTTGAGAGAAACACTTTTGAATGCAGTTTATCTTCATTGTGAACTTATTCAATCACTGTTTTTCCTAAAAAGGGAACTGATGTGAATTTTCACTGGCAATCATACTGACTATACTATACTAAGGCTTTCTTTAAGTCAAAAGGGAGTTGACCACCTTTATATTTCTATGGCACACACTGCACGGCCCCCTAATGGTACGGCAGCCAAAGATTAAATAATCATTACAAAGGCCAGCCAGTGCCCTGTTTTTCTTGTGTTTTCTTTGTTTTGCTCAGGGATCTATCTTTGTATCTTATTCACAAAATATTCAGCATGAAAATAGAAAAAAATTCCTTTATTAAAAGAATGAATCAGAATATATTTGTACTTATGATTATGAATAAGATATATCTTTATAAGTCTTCATATTTTCAAAAAGACTATTTTATTTTTTATAGTTTTGTATTTTAGAGAAGTTTTACGTTTCAGAGTATAATTAAATAGAAAGCGCAGGGATTTCCCATATACTCACCACCATCCCAAACTCACAACACCCTTATGAAGATCAGGAGGCACCAGATTTCTTGCAATCCTTTAGCCTATATTGGCATATCTTTATTACTCAGTGTCTGTGGGTTACACTGAGGTTTAGCCAGTATTGTGGATTCTATGGGTTTAACATATGCATAATAATATCTATCCAACATTGTAACATATTACAAAATAGTTTCACTGCACTGAAAAATCATTTTTGGTTACTTTTTTAAACACTTTCTTCCCAATAACCCATGACAGTCACTAACATTTCTACTATCTTGAAAATTTGGCCTTTTCCAGAATGTCATATGGATAGAATCATATAGTACATACTTTTTTAAAGTGGCTTCTTTAAACTTCTCAATATACATTAATATACATTTAAGTTTCATTTCTGTCTTTCCACTGCATGTTTGCTTCTTTCTTGTTAAAACTGAATATTATCCCATTACCTGTATCTACCACAGTTTATCAATTTATATACTGAATGGCTTCTTAGTTGCTTCCAATTTTTGGCAGTTATGAATAAAACCTTTATAAATCTCCATATGGAAGAATCTCTGTAGGTGAGCTTTCAACATCATTGGGTAAATACTAATGTTTATGATTTCCGGTAATGGAATTCTTTCTGGTGAGAAGAGATTATTCATGTGTTGTGTATTGTGAATTTTTTCCAGGAGAGTATTTATTCATTTATGAAACCAGTTGAAAGTGTATATGTAACACAGACATGGAAAGATGTAAAAACATATTTTATTGATGTCTGAAAAAATAAATTACTATAATTCCATATGATAAATGTTTTCCCAAAATAGAGACAGGTACTGTTTTATGGAAACTCAGAGAAAAGGGACCTAAAATATTCTAGAGGTACACATGGAGAACATAGAAAATGACCAAGAAGTTATGGGCGTTAAGTTCTGATGAGCTAATGAAATTTACATGGAGCAGAGAAAGAATCACCTGATCAGAGGATGTGCAAGAAATCAAAATATAAAAGAATATCTAAGATTTAGAGATGAGCTATATGTACACATACTGAAATATCAAGTAACACATCTTAACCTATCTAGCTTTTATTCATACTTTAATAGAGCTTTGAAAAGAAAAAGAAACCACCATAACAATAATGCTGTGTTTTACTAAATTTGTCCTTTATTCTGGAATCAGTGAGTAATCTCTGAAGGGCAAAGGAAAGGAAATAGCAAAGGAAACAGGTGTGAATACAAAGAGCAGATGTACACGAGCCTCAGTGTAAAAGAGAATATTTCATGGTTAACAGTGCAATTAGAGAGATAGAAGGAATGTTCATTTATTTCATAAGCAACAAATCTAAGCACAAATATCTGAGAGTGTTCCACTGAAGTGTCCATTATCAACATTAAAGATATTTGTTACTAAAATAACACTAATTTTTTATACTGCTGGGAATTGAACCTGTGGTTACTCTGGAACAGACCCACCTCCCCAGCCCTTTTGATTTTATATATATACGGGCACACACACACACACACACACACACACATACATATATACAAAACACACAAACACATACATATGTATATATAAATACATGCATATATGCATGCATATATATATACATACACAGATTTTTTTTTGGTGATAAGTTGCTGAGGCTAGCTTTGAAATTGTGATCCTTCTATTCCATCCTCTAAAATTGATAGGATTATAGAAGTGCATCACTTACGCAATCAAAAAAATTTAAATGTGACATTTAATCTCTGTGGATATTTACATCCACTCCATTGTTGCATAAAATTCTTCTAATTTTGCATTTACATGGATGGAGATATGTGCCTTATTTAATGTATATTTGTTCTATCCATTAATTTTAAAGAGTACCTCTGTTTTTCCACTCTCTGAAAGACTGAGAAAATATTTGGAAGTGAAGATAAAACAAGATGAGTCACAAAAAGAATGTCCTTAAATACTGCAAGGTTTGAGAAACAACTGTGTCAAGGCTTCCTGTGATGCTGAGGGAATCCCCTTAAAAACCATCAATTTGGGCTGGAGCAGTGGCTCAGCGGTTACAGCACTTGCTTGGCATGCATGAGTACACAAGTTCAAACCCCAGCACCACAAACACAATTAAGTCTCAGAGAAAAGAAAGCCACATGAAAAACTAAATAAAATTGATTCTCTCTCTCTCTCTCTCTCTCTCTCTTACTGTCCCTCTCTCTTTAAAAAAAAACCCATCAGTTTATCAAGCATAAATCTGAAATGTTATCCAGTAAATGCATAGGATACCCAATAGGCCTACTCAAAAGATAAGCTCACCAAGACATGTAATTTTCAAAATGTATAACAGCGAAATGAAGGAAAGAATAGTAAAATCTGCAACAGAGAAATGCCAATCAAAAGACACAGATCACCAGATTGGATCAAAAAACATAGACAAGAATATGCTGCTTACAGAAGACCAATGTTGTAGCCAAAGACATCCACAGATTGAGGGTGAAAGGATGGGAAAAAATCTACCAGATTCATGGCCCAAGAAAGCAAGCTAGTGTTGCAATACTTATATCTTATATCCAACAAGTAAATTTCAACCAAAATTTAATTAGAAGAGATAAGGAAAGTCACTATAATCTAGTAATAGGATCAATACATCAGAAAGATATAACAATAGTAAATATCTATGCTCCAAACACCATCACTCCCAAGTATGTGGAGAAATACTCCATAACATAAAACCATTTATGGATCCCAACATGACAATATTGGGAGACTTATTACTCTTCTATCATCTCTGGACAGATCATCAAAGTAAAAAAAGAAGGAAAGAAAGAAAGAAAGAAAGAAAGAAAGAAAGAAAGAAAGAAAGGGATCTCCAGCTTAAACAACTTCAAAAATCAAATGTACTTTACAGACATCATAGAATACTCCAAAATTGGCTTGGGTTTACCTTTTTCTCAGTAGTCCATGGATCCTTTTCCAAAATAGATTATATTCTAGTTCAAAAAGGAAATTGAAACAAACACAAAAAAGTAGATTCTACCCTAGGTATCCTATCATACCATAATGCCATGATTATAGCAATTAAAACCAAAAATAATAACAGAAAATATATGTGTACATGGAGATTGAATAATAACCTAGTAAATGAAGAATGAATCCTAGATAGCTAAATTATGGAATTAAACCAGAGGCACATCACTGGAAGAACAGATACAAAAATGTATTATATACATGTACACATACATACACATACATACATTGGAGTTCTACTCAACTATTAGAAACAACAATATTATAGCCTTTGAAGGTAAATGAATGGAAACAGAAAAAAATATACTGAGCAAAATTAACCAAACCCAGAGAGTCAAGTGCCAAATGTTGTCCTTCATTTGTGGAGGCTAGAGCAAAATCCAGGCTTGGGTAAAATGTCAAACTCATCTACTAGACCCACCTGTGTCGAAGGAACACATAACCTAGGGGAACCATAGATATGAAGGGGGAGAGGAGGGAAGAGGCAAGAGGGAAGAGAGATGGAGGGATGATAGGAAGGGATCTATGTGGAGAATCAACAATGTAGCTTACTCTTTACTCCTTGAGAAGCCAAATAATACTTATGCAAACATTAAATTCTGTAAAATTCACAGAATATTCACTTATACATTTGTATTGGCTATGGGGGAAAATATAGAAGAGTCAAGAGACTAGGTTGTGGGTGATGTTGGGGTGATTCTGGATTAGGATCAGGTGCGTATCATATCATCTCTACATATGCATTTTTGATTATATAACAACTAAAAAATTTATAAATTAGATTACAATTATTAATGTAAACAAGGATTATCATTGTAAACTTATGAAATATTTACAAGAGTTAGTTATTCTTCTTACATAATCTTCATCAATTTAATAAAGTTTTCAGGGTGTATGTATATATATTCAGATCATTTTTATCTCTTTCATTTCCAATTTTAATATCCTCTTACATTTAAAAGTTCGAATTAATATTAAGTATAGACAACAGTCAAATTGCTATATGGTAATTTCAAAGTAAGAAGTTATGAAATGTTAAAACATTAAAACAGTAATGTATACATGATAATATGGTCATTCATTAAAAGGATAATTCACAAAAATAAGGTGATTTATAGAGTATCTTCTTTTTGAAAATAGGTAAAAGGTTATATATAGTGTTTCCATATAATGTTTGAATACTAATGTTAAATGTGCATGATATCTTGTTATTATTTATTGAGAAAAAATAATAATCACTTAAATGATTCAGTATTGGAGGCTGGAGCGGTGGCTCCATGGTTACAGTGCTTGCTTCACATGCACGAGTACTCGAGTTCAAACCCCAGCACCACTGACACAACAAAGTATCAGAGGAATGAAAGTCACATGAAAAACTAAACAAAAATTGCTTTTCTCTTTCTCTCTCTCTGCCTTACTGTCCGTCTGTCTCTTTAAAAAATATTTAGTATTGGGGCTGGAGCGGTGGCTCAGCGGTTTCGGCGCTTGCCTGACAAGCACGAGGACCCGGGTTCAAACCCCAGCACCACATACACAACTGAGTGTTGGAGCAACTAAGGCCATGTGAAAAACTCAATAAAGTTGTTTCTCTCTTTCTCTGTCTCTCTCACTGTCCCTCTCTCTTTAAAAAAAAAAAAATATTTAGTATTATATGAACAAAAAAAATGATGCACAGTTTTATCCAGGAAATCTACTTGCAAATACTTTTTTCTCATAAAATTACCTGCAAATTATAAGATTTTCTTTTTTCTTTCTTTCTTTTGATGTAGTTCTGGGAATTTAACCCAGGAATGCTTTACCAGTAAGCTTCACTCCAAGTCCTTTTATATTTTGATTTTGAGCAGTCTTTGGCTAAGTTGCCAAGGCTGACCTTAAACTTGCAATTTTCCTGTCTCAGCCTCCTGCATTCCTGGAATTACAGGTTTGCACCACCAGGTCTGTCTCAAATGATGCATTTGAAAAAGAGATAAAATGTATTACTACAAATTCCAACCAAGCTGGTGAAATATTATTAAGTTTTTTCATAAAAGATACACAGAATAATGATTTCCTTACTTTAAATCATTATGAGAATGTTATTTTTAGCAGATGTTTTTGGAACTTCACATCAAATTCTAAGAGATGCAAAAAGTGAGAGAGCCCACTGCACTTGGGGCAAGCACAACACAGAACAATGGAACTACAGTACCTCCAAGGACCACCTGAGAGTCATGAAACAGAAGTTAATCCTCCACCTCTTATCCTACAAACAGCATTCCTGGAAACACTCAGCATTTTCCCAAGAGTTTCTGATGACATTAGACGTGTTGCTTGCAATAGTGATGCTAACACATAATTGTCTCAGTCCACTTTCTATTTCTGCAATAATTGTCTGAAGCTGGGTAATATAAAATGAAAAATATGTATTTCTTATAGTTCCGGCAGCTGGGTAGCCCATTAGCTGGGAACCAGCATCTGAAAGCCTCTGGTCAGAACTTTCTTGCTGTACCATAACTTGATAAGACTGAGTAAGTGGGCCACAGAGAGGTCACTTTTATAGCCCAGTGGCACCAAGGAGAACCCATTTATTCATTAACCCATGAGTGGATTAATTCATTAGTGAGGGCTCTGCCAATTTTCCCACCTATTAGCTAACATTAGTACATGGATTTGAGATTAATCTTTCAACATAGAAATTTAAGGGATACATTTAGATCAAAGCAATAATATACCCCTATTTAACCTCCCCTGTTTACCTCTGTCACATTTCTATTCCCTCTTATTTGACTAGTGAGATTGTCTCTCAAATAAAATTTCTCCTCCCACATTCTCATGTCACACTTTCAAGTATAAAAGGAATATGAGATAATACCTTTGTATTTTTTGTCACAACGAGAAATATTATCATTTTAGGTATAGATTATACATATGAAAATCAAAAGTAAGTTTTTGCAGATCCTATAGATTTTTAGATCAGACAAATTATTCCTTAACTTTAATATTTTGCTGATTTTGAAACCATGTTTTAGTAAGCATTTCTAATGTTTAGAAAAAATAAGCTATAATGCCTAATAGCTGTTACTTATCTTTGTGTTTATTTTACAGTGTTTATCATCTTTCTTGTTCTTAGGTGTTTTTACCTGTCTACTCTGATCCATTTTAGATATGGAAATTTTTAAGTTCAGAGCCTAGATTCATAACCATGAATCTGCTCAAATGTCTTTTGTACTTACATTCTCCTTAGGCTTTCTGAGAAGGCAGCTGGATCACACTAAACACTTGCTCCCTCAGCTTATGTAAACGGCACATTGCAGATTAATAATTAGTTCAGTGCTATTAGCAAGAGCTCCTTTACTGTGTGTTCTTAGGCACATAATGCAAAAATCTGCCTTGCCAACAAAAGAGAGATTCAACACCCACATATGTTAAGGATGTATAGAGAAGTGCTTAGTAAGAATACATACATATATATGTACATATATATATATATATTTTCAGGTAGATAGGGGCACAATTGTGTTTCCACACAAAGTTATATACACAGAATGACACAGTATCTTTCAGCAAATTCATTCCAATAGGTATAAAGATAATAGAGACATGTGGAGATGTCTGCATTTCATATTTGTGTAAGAAAATTTGATTCCAAAAGTCATAGTAAATTAACAATTTCATATCAGAAAATCTCTAACTAATGTATTTGATCTAATTTGCACTTTAGGGGAAAATTTAACCAGAAGGAAAGACCATGGAGTCAAAACTGAAACTTTGATTGAACCACCATGATTAAGCAGTCTGCTCCACAATTCATGAAATTCCATATTATAGGCAATAATCAAATCAATTTGCCTATAGCCTGGAACATTGGCAAACACAGGAATGCCAAAGAAGGAAAGTATCTTATGTCACAGATACTTGAGGTAATGTCTGTTAGCAGTAAATCGGATGGTTCTTAGCTTCTGATCAGTGTTTAACAGGGAGGCAAAGTAATTTTGTCTAAGACTAAACCAAAATTACAAGGTCTAGTTATTTTCTAGTCCTAGCTCCCTAAACATTTTGAGTATTTTCTTTAAGCATGGAGTCCTATTTTATATATATATATATATATATATATATATATATATGTGTGTGTGTGTGTGTGTGTGTGTGTGTGTCTGTGTGTGTCTGTGTGTGTATGCATATATACGTGTATATATATTTGAATTTCCAAAGCTGTTATCTGAAATGTGTACATTTTTCCTTCTCTATTCACTTCCCTCTTGTGTCCTCTTTCCCCTTCTTCTCCCTCCCTCCCGTCGTTCCTTCATATTTTAATTAGTATTTCTACATAAAGTTGGCCATTTCAATTCATGTACGTATAGGTAAACTTCTTTTCTTCTTTTCTAAATCTATTTGCTTCTGATTCTTTCTTTCATAACCATAACTAGGCACTTTTTATTATCATTTGATGATGTACTAAGACTATACATAAGGCTTTTAGAACAATGCTTTTTTAAATATTTGAAATTGCATAAGGATTTTAAAACAAGAAGAAAGACTTTAGTAATTACCCCAATGTACTAATCAGGGGCAAGTATATCTGTTAGTCTTAACATTCATGCCCCCATTTACCACACAATAGTAATGACTGAACTCTAAGAATTTCATACAGACTCTGAAGGCTTATTGATTTCCTTGTTGGTTAAAATATTCTTTTGTTCCTATAATTTAAGAAAAAATTCTATTGAAGAACTCAATATAAGCTAATAAATCCAAAATGTTTCTGTATTCTACCTAAAAATATAGAATTCACTATCATCATAAATATATGCATATTTACATATAGATCACTTTGCTAATCATGTATTCACTTACATAAGCTTTTAAAAAATTCTATTCCCCTTGTTAACATATTGTAATTTGAGAATTTAGACTTTTAATTATTATCAGGTTGGAAATACAGTATTACCTCTGCTAAGTTAAAGGCTGTATTTGTACGAAAAATGTCCCTTACTAACAAACAAAATCCTTGCCATGAACTGATAATTACAATAATACATTTTCAACCAATGAAAGTAAAGTATACTCCTCAATAACAGATTAACTTCTCTAAATATCATTTCCTGTTAAGAGTTAAAGGGCTCTAATGCCTCACATAGTCTGTGGGGACAGTATATATCCAGGGTTAGCCTGATACATTGTCACATCAGATGCTTGCAAAGATAATGAGAGTCAAACCAAGGGGACACAGAAAAAAATCAAAGAAGTTACCAGGTGTGACTGCTTGAATATTGATAATAATAATTGCAATGTACTATCAAAGAAAAATTAATTATGTTAAATCCTCTGATGAATTAATATCATCTGAATTAATATACAGACATTATTTAGCATTACTAACACTTAATCTTGATCTTTCTATATGTACTTTTTTTTAAAGAGAGGACAGTGAGAGAGATAGAGAATGAAAGAGAGAATCAATTTCTATTGAGTTTTTCACATGGCTTTCATTTCTCTGACACTTAGTAGTATACATGGATGCTGGGTTTTGAAACTGTACACACTTCTCATACTGGGCAAGTGCTGTAACCACAGAGCCACTGCTCCAGCCCCCAGTATGTACATTTTTAAAGTATTTTGGGACTCTTACATATTGCATATGTTGTTTTTTTAAATGGATAACCATTGTGTTAAGGGTTCTCCATACACATCTTGCCTCTAAGCTGAATATTTTTTGTTAACATCCTGAATTTTGATGTCCATGGCCTCTTTCAGAGATCAGTATTCATATCTTGATTCTAGAAAATAGAAATAAGTTAAATGTCGTCATTTTATTTTCTCTCAAACTAAATATGCCAGTGTGATTAATTTGAGAGCTGATATAACAGATTATTAAGATAATGCATGTTCACAAGTCCCTCTCACTACCAATAGTTAAATAAAATGTTAAAATTATAAGGATAAAGAATTAAGTTTAGAAAATAAATACTACATTTTTTTTACTATATAGTGCTGTGGGTGTGTATCTAAGCATTCCTGCTACTACTTGTGTTTTTATGTACCTATTCTCCTAAAATACATTAGAAAAATATGAACATGTGAAATATGTTAGGGAAATAAATGCTCCTCCAATAGGAAATCAAAGTCCATTGAAACACTGCTTGGAGAAAAAAGCTCTAAAAGATACTAAAATATAATTACATTCAATAAAGTCCTTGACAAAATGTAAGATGACATCAAAAAAGAACATACATTTGGTATAAAAATTTATCAAGGTTTTCTACTTTTTCCACTTACCTTCTTTGTTTTATTTGGATTGTCCCAAAACAAAACAAAATGAAACAAAACAAACAAACAAACAAAAAAAGACATCCAAATTTCAATTAGAAAAATGCATGATTTTTATCCTTCTATTAAAGTAATAGGGATTACCATCCCCAGTTTTTTCCTTTTTCACTTTTTTACCTCCTAAAATCATTAGTCGTGCTTTTGATTATCTATTTTTCCATCTATCTCTTAGATTTTCTCTAGGAAATGGATCCCTTCTCCACTTATTGCACATGTTCTGTGTTGCTGATTTTATTGTCACAATGCAAATGTATGGCAGCACATGATCTAAGCTAAGCCAGTAACAGAATTTTACACATATTTTATGGCATAGGGATAACATTCAGAAAAGTGAGAATGTTCGAAGTTGCCGGAGTGATGCATTCAGACAGCACAAGAATGTTAGTAGTTCTGGACAATCCAAATTTTTTCTGGAAAGTTTGTTATCTAAGTTTGTCAATTCAAACTCCCCTAGGTCTTTTTGGATGACAGGAAGCATTTGTGTTTGACTATGAACGATATTCCAGATTCACAAAAAGCCTAAAGTTTTGGCAAGCTGGATATTGAAGTGGAAAACAGAACCAACTCAGAAGAAAGAAAGCTTTGATAACCTGAGATCACAGTTGGGATTCCGAATCAGGCTTTGCTAGAGGCCTGAAGCTCCAGTCCCTTTAAGTATCCTGGTCTTTCATTGAGATAGTGTTTTGTTATTTTTTTCTGAGCAGTGTGAGCAATAAAGGTGTGTTATGGTTGAACTCTTCTTCCCCAAAACTTGTTTTTTAAAGTTCCAACCCCCTAGTCTATCAGAATAAGACCTTATTTGGTGTTACAATCTTTAAAGAAATATTCAACTTAAAATGAGATTGTTAGGGTGAGCCCCAATATGATTGCGGTCCTCAAGAAGCAGAAAAAATGTGGACATAGGCATACAAAGACAAAGGCAGGAATGTTATAGAGAGAAGAGGACCATCTGTAGGCCAAGTAGAGGGGCCTAGATCAGGTCTTCTTTCATGGCCTTCAGAAGGAATTTGTCCCTCCAGTACGTTGATTTTTGGTGTATTAGCCGCCAGATATGTGGGACAATAAATTTCTCTTACTTAGGCCACCACATTTACAGCATTTTGTTGCAGCAAACCTAGCAGACTAATGCAAGAGTAAAAGTAAAAACCTGTCATCCACAGATATCACTCCAAATGACACCTGTCATGTTTATGTTGAAAAAGAAAGACAAACTGATTAATAAAGTAAAACAGTAATATATGCCTCCCTCACCAATATAGAGATATGATATTAATAATTTTAACAATAGTAAAATAAAAAATATAGAACTTTTTCTGAAATATGTACCTATGGCTTTGCTCTTCAAAATGGGATTCAGTAAATTATTTTGTTGAGTTAAATCATTTTCAGACAATTTTTTAATCAATTATGTAATGAACTTGTGATTAGGATATGTACAATTTTGGAATGTGGTATCTTTGAAATAATTTTTCCCCAAATTACCTCTATTTTGTTATCACAATTTACTTCATATCTCAGTATGCAAACTGGAAATACCTTATGGAATTTGACAAAATAGCATTTTTTCTATTGGTAATTTCAAGAGAAATCCAAAGTATCAAAGGATATGTGCAACTTAAAAAGTAAACTTCGTGATCTTACAGTTGATCTTTGTTCTCAGCAACTCAGTTTGTCCAAAAATCTTCTGATAGTCAAATTTAGGAATGTTCTTGCCTAGAACCTTTATGAAATGTTCACACATAGTGTGTGCACACTTCGGAATTTCAACCCTCAGCTTCCATTTTCTCAACCCCTTGCTTAAATCAATTACTAAGCAAAATCGCTGTTGGCTGGGGTGATAAATCACCATATTACAACCATCAGGGCATTTAATTTGCAGCTAAAATCAATTGGGACTTGCTGATGCCAAAAAGTAATATATTGTCAGTTAAAGAAAAAAAAAAAAAGCCCTGGATATTAAACTTCAGTGCAAGATGGACTGTCAGTCACCTTGATGACCAAGCAACAATTTATGGTTTGCTAAAGCCAAGCTGGCAAATTGTAAGAAAAATGCTCTTTGACTTTAACATCAACATGTGTAGGATTTGGCTGGAGGAAAAATCATATGGCTTTGGAGAAAAACAGACAGATATATGGTAGCATTGAGGCACTTTATATAAAGTGTGTTTTAAGGGAATCAGGTAGGGGATATGGAGTAACTGAGAGTGTGATTCCTCCATGAATACTTCCTAATTACCAAATAATATGTCTTACTAAATATTGTCAAGTTATAGATAATTTCCAGATCCACCTATTGACACATACATTACTGGTACATCTAAACCCAGGAAGGAAGATGCTTTTACCATCTCCAAATGCTGGATTTTAGCATCTGGTGAGCTGCTTAATTCCTGGTACTCTTGGAATCTGTGGTAACTGAAAGAATGCTGCAGCCATCACTGTGTGCTATTCCCTAGAGAGGTATTATCCTAAGAACAAGGAAAAAAATCTAGGTCTTAGCTTCTGCCAGGATTTATAGCTTAATATTTTTTTTCTATCACAAGTAAGCCCAGAAATAGAGCAAAGAAGTGACATAATAAGAACAGGGATTTATATCAGTCATGATGAGAAAGGTTTCAGGCATTTAAATATTAGTTTTGCGGCTGACTTTGCACAAGGTAAATGACAGTTTTACATTTCATTCTCTCTACCCTGCAGGACAGATACTACTTTTTATTATTATTCAACTTGTTCATCCTACACATTTGCTTCTTTGTATCCTTTGACCTACATCTCTAGAAAGGAGAGATATTATTAAGAGCACATTTATTATTGAAGTAACAAAGGTTTAGAGTTTGCCTAAAGTTTCATAGCTATTAAGAGGAATGTTCCCCTGTGCATTTAGGTGTTCCTTACTTCTAAATTTTGACCCTAAGTTCTAGAGTTTAGGAGAGCACACAGAAGTGGGCAGAATTGGTGACTGCCAATAGACAACATTCAATAAATGACTCCCCTGCCAATACCATGGAATTGCTACTAACAATAGAAATGTCTTTCTTGTATTCATTTAAATTTTATTTGTTCTCTTTTTAGGCATATATGACATAAGCTTATAAGAAAGACATTATTATGAAAGCATGGAGTTTAACTTTTTCTAAATTTCTTTCTACCTTAAGGTGATGATGTTCACAAAGTTAGAAAGAACTTTTTGCAATTACCCTGTTTGGAATCATATTTATTATGAGCATGATTTTGGAGAAGTTACTTAAATCATATAAACTCATCAACGGATTGATTCTAAACATATTTCTTAATTAACCACACCCCCACACACAAATACTATGGCAATCATGACACATGTTTCCAGGCATTGGAATGCTGATATTCCAGTGGGGTGTGAGAGTAGGGGCAGTAAACACATTAAGGTTATGATTTGTAACCATGCTAAGTACAACTAAAGTATTACCACTATTAAATACATAAATAGGCAAAGAGTGAGTATGAGAGGAATGAGAGGAATGGAGTTATTTTAAATAGTGTAATCAAGAAAATAATATTTAAATATTTTAATCGTGATTATAAGGTTGTGAAAAAGTAATCCAGGTGATAATCTTTAAGGAATGAGTTGTATTGAAGGACTGTGAAGCACATGAAAGTCTTAAAATAGAAATATTAGAAATTTGAGATAGATTTAAAAAGCCTATGTTAGCACAGTAAAATTAAGAGGAGATTAAGTTAAAAAAGATACATGAAACCAAAATAAAGTCATGGTATGAACTTTGGAATTTCTTCTACATGCTATGAGAAAGCGTCAAAATGATTTAAGATGATAAAGCAATCTAATGTATTTATTTCAGCATTCCTTTGACACCTATCTGAAGAATGGACTAAGCTCAGGAAAGTATAAAAGCAAGGAAAAATGTGAACATTAAATGCTTTCATTATAAAAATGGTAACTATATATTGTTATGCATTTAGAAATTAATGAAATCCAGTCATTTCCTGTATATATACACACACACTCAAAGCATCATGTTAGGCATAACAAATACAGACAACTTTATCAATTCAAAATAAAATTGAAACAGAAAAGAATAATTAAAAATAAGTTAGTAATTATTATACTAATTTTTATGGTAAATGCTGATGCCTTGGTTTTATGAATTCAATAGTGAAAATGGTGATTGTAGGATTTGAGATATATTTGGGGTAGAGCCAATAAAATTTTATCATCAACTGAATGTGAGTTGGGGGGTATTGAGGATTTAGGATTCTCTTAGCTATAATAATTTTGTGTTAAAGGAGCCATTAACCAGAATGGCAGGTCATGGAGGGGGTTTAGGATCAGATAGAGGATGAAAGGTTTTATTCAATACTATTATTTTGATCATCTTATCCTTGCAAAAAACTATAAGCTATTCAAATGCACATGTGAATACGTGATCATGGAGCCACAAAAACATAAACAAGAAACATTATCATGCTTTCATGGAAGTGAGCAAAATAATTAGTAAAACAATGAAGATAGAGGTGAAAGGTACTTCAACATCTAGAGGCAAGACAGGAAAAATACTCAAGAAAAATCAAGAGACAATAGCCTAATAGTGCAAATAAGGTGAGAGAATATACTTTTAGCCAGTGATGATAGAGAATGGGCAAGTGTTGCAAATACTATTGTGAGAGACTAGATTAAAGAAAGGCAGGAAACTGAATGTATGTCAAGAGAGATTTTTGATAATATCAATAAATTGAGGGTGAAAATAATCTGAGAAACTCATGTCAAATTAAATGAGCTGAAATATAGAAAATGATTACTTTGTTTAACTAATGCTGTGTAACAAATTAGCTTGAAACCAGAAGCATAAAACAATCACTTCTTAAACTCATGGTCTGTGGGTCAAAAATTAAGGAAGGCCTCCACTGGATGATTCTTGCCTGAGGTCTCTTCTGTAATTATACTCAAAATATACAGGGCCTGGAGTCATCTAAAAGCCAGATGAGGCTGCAAGATCCACTTCTAAGATGGTTTAATCACAATCTTGATAAGTTAATAATGCTGGCTATTGGCTAACGTCTGTAGCAACTTTCTGTGTGAGCCTTTCCAAAGGGCTACCTAAGAATGCCCAAGCTATGATAGCTGGCTTTCCACTACCTCGTGAGTTAAGGGACCAAAGAAGATGTTTGATCCTCATAAGTCGCCTGTCATTATTTCCTTCTACCATCTTCTACTAGATATAAAGGCCAGTCCTAATTTACTCACAAAAGTGAATAAATGCCAGAAGGTAAGATATTTCAGAGATAAACACTTTTAGTGGCTGAAGATCACAACAATACACAATTTTAACATATTAAGTTTTTTGCTCATAGTACAAAGTGAACCTTCAGTTAATGGTAGTGACTACAGTTAGGCAAACCCAAGGTTATGAACTCAACTTTCCAGGCTGCCATAAGATTTCAGATACAAGCCACATACTTGGGGATCTCCAAACCAGCTGTCACTCTGACTAGCCAACTACAAATCTAGGTGTATCCATAACCACCCTTAGGTATTATAACTCATTAAAATGATTCACAGAATTCAGGAAAGTGTTTTTATATCAAAGGAATGCTAATCAAAACCAGTGTAAAGAAGATACGTAGGGGACAGAAAATGGATCTGAGGGTTCCACATATGAAGTCTTCAGGGCTATACTACCTTCTCAACATCAACGTGTGCAATGCATAGAGTATTGTCAACCTAGAACATCGTCAGTGCTTCAGAGTCCAGACTTCTCATTGATATCTCATTTTGTAGGTATGATTGATTCAGTCAATGTCCATACAGTAGGATTCAATTTCCTGTCACCAACACCACCATTGAAGATTAAGCGATCTCCAATGGCCTAAAACCTGAACCCGTTAGTCCCATGGTCAATATTTTTGGCAAGGAGAGACCCTCCTTGAGTCATCTCTGTTAGCGTAAATAATCAATTGTGGTCCAAGGGGCCTACCATGAATAAAAAATATTCCTGTCTCTGGAAATTCAAAGGATTTAGAGATAACCCTCCCAGAAATATCAACAAAGCCCTATCTTGGATAGGGTAATTCTTCACCATACAGTTAGATATTAATTTTTGTTACTCCAGCTAAATTCCTGAACAGGAATTCCTGACATGTGATTTCACATTCCATAGGATAAACCACACTGAAAGATGAATGGAAATTCAGCCTTGGCTTTTTTTTTTTTTTTTAGTTTCTCACTGTTAATACCAAATTTTCAGTCTTTCTCTGATTTTGCTTTATGCCAATAAAAATTGAGCAATGACCCAGTGGGTTTTCCCAATGGAGAAGCAGAATAAGTAGGATTCAATAATTTTTCCACACAACTCTGTATTACAGTCAAGATAACTCTCAGCCTGAGTTCAAGAATGCTCATGTAAGAATCTCCAAAGCCAACAGAAAATTAGAATCAACGCACTCATGGAGGGTGAGAGATGGGGATTATGGATGTGATGTAAACACAGATATCTCTGTTCTCTGATCCTCTGAGACCCTTTTTTGTGGTGCATTACTGTCTCGAACATTCTAGCTCCTGTTCTTTCATTGTCAAATTTACACTTATTATGCTAAATTTACCTCCACTATGGTACTATTATTGTGAGGCCTGGGTCTTATTTCCAGGAAACTTTCACCTAATTTTACATATATATAAAATTTATTAATATAGTAAATTCATCCTAGATGTTTATTGAAGAATTTTAGAAAAGTCAAAATCTACCACTTAGAGCTCCTTTATGCTAATTTATCAGTGAAAGTACGGATAAGTGAAGAAGTATATAGGAGTCCTTAAAATAAAGTCATATGGTTGGTTCTCTTTTGCAATTGCCTTATTTATTTATAGGCACATTTCACTTCTTACGTTTAATACATTCTGAAACTTCTCACTGGAGTCCCTTTAAAACATGGAAATTTTATCCAGTACCAACTATTTATGAAACAAGCCACCCTCCATAAAAGATCCATATGTATACAACATGGACTTGGGCCAAGTACAGGCAAATAGCCTAATTATGCATCTTCTCCATCAAGAACATTCCTTCACCCCATTTCTCTATATTTTATGCTTTTTTGCTGACTAAGTGTCCTCACTCCTTAGTTTTGGGTTTTACTAAACTCTGAGGCAATAAATTACCAAAATCTTAAAGAACTCTAACTCCTGGGATATTTGGATTTAAAGAGGAATGCAAATTTCAGGTGTCTCTGAAAGTTATGTTTAATGCTCTTCCCTTTATGATTGTGAAGCCACAGAATATAGATAGTTCTCCTAAACTCAAGGGGAACATGAATCACACAAGCACAGAAGCAATCGGGTGACATGCCTTTTTAATGATGATAACCGCCTTCATCTTTAATGATTTTTATACTTAAGTAACCCCACAGTGGGGACACGGGGAAAAAAATTCCTAGATCCTAAGAACTTAGTAGAATATAAACCTAAATTTAGAAGAGAGAGTGACTTAGGCAGTACAATCTTTGTATATCTTAATCTTGCAAATTTGGTCCAATTTTCATTTACTCTTAAAGTGAACAATGTTTTATATTTTCTATTTACACAATTGTGGAGTTCTTGAGAAGTCACCCTCATATGAATGTAATTGAAAATGTCTCCATATGAACTTATAATTATTCAGCAACAAAGTACTCTTATACTAAGCAGTTTCCTAATTTGTAAGTAAGCAGTTTTGTAATTTAGTTTCAAAGCTAATCTACTAATTTATAGCTAATAAAATATGCATTTCGCTAGTAATCAACTTGCTTTTGTGTTAATTTATATAATAAATAGGCAAATGTTTAAGTCTAGAAGGAAAATGAAGTTTTATCTATCAAAATAAAATATGCTTAAGAAAGAAGTTTTCAAATTAGATCAGGATTTATGTTTTCCTTTTTATATAAACTCAAAAACCACCATATATTCTATTAATTTCCTTATCTGAACTTATAAAATGTGGAAATAAATATAATATCAAAAGTAGAATATGTGTGCCATTATTTTATAATAGTCAAACACTTTTTGAATTCTAAAGAAAGAAATATAAACTAGAAAAACAGAGTCTTGGTAATAGAAATGACATGAGAGTAGAGCTACTTTATTATTATTCTATGCAGTCAGGTATAATTCTTAGACTCCATATTTGCATATATGGTTTATTATTATTTTGTCATGTAATGTACTTTATAAACTAAGTATTTATTGCATTTATTTCTTTGTTGTGTGTTTATGACAAATAATAGATTCACTAGGATTAAATTATGCTTTTGTGTTTAAAATATTCCTCTTTGACCTCAGGAAGATCTTTGCTTTAAGGGAAAAACTGCCTCCCCTTTACTTGGTACATCACTACTATACTCATGCCTCCAACACGTGAAACATTTTCTCCTAAGGTAGACTACCAGAAGCAGCATGATGGCATTGAGAGCAACAAGGAACTGTAATGGAAATATCTGACTTTGGGGTGAGAACAATGATCAGTGCTGGTTCTGACACCTCCTATATGATCTAGGACAAGTTTTTTTTTTTGCACCACATTGCTGTGGTTCAAAGTTCCAGCTATCAAATTGAGACTAATATGTATGTTCTCATAAAAGCTTCCAATTATATATATGATGGCTTCCATTATTAGTACCACAAGACAAAATGCTTCGTGATACTTGTTAATTATGTACAAATATCTAGAAAAGAAACTGACAAAAGTGAAAGCACTCATTAGACATTTATTAAACTGAGTTAAGCAGCGAGTTTTCAAAATTTACAGGTTCCCTGCAAGGACATTCATTAATGTCAATCAATGTAACTCCTCCTACATTAACAGACGCTCAGGCCTCAAACATTCAGGCACAGCAGTGGCCTTCTGAACCATCATAGGCTATTCCTATTGTCCCAGAACTCTAGCCTAGTGAATGGTTCTGAGATTATCTAATGGTATGAACAGAATCACAGGTTTTAGCTGTAATTTTACATACTGCACTTGATGGTGTAGTGTTGCTATCTCCTCTTGGGTTGCTAAATTTAATGCATGTAACCTTTACCATCCCTCTAGCAAGGAGAGTTTCTGCTTACAGTATGAATGAACTTGGTCCACATTCTCAGATGAAATGGGATGAAACATCCCTATAGTTTTGTGTCTGCATTTTGTGTATATAGAAAGATAATTGTTGAGTAATGGGAAGGGGAGAGGCATAGGTGCTTGACCAGACCTAGTCATCTCTAATACTCTCCCTATTTTGAAATTATTACTTTAGCTGTAGAGAATTCTGAAGAACAGTTTTAGGAAAGAATGAAGACTTACAATTTAAGGAAAGCTTATGTTTATAAACTTGAATGCAGCTGAAGAAAAGAAGTCTTACTAATATGGTCTATGATTGTAGAGAAATATGTTTCTGAGAAGAATACTTTTTAGAAATACAATAGATAAATCAAATTTCATAGGCTGTTTCATATATTTATAAATTATTTTCCAACACTATTTCACAGTGCTCATAGCGTTAAATATACATGAAGAATTTGATGCTAATTAGCTTTCTAGTAAGTTTCAAATTTTAAAAGTCAAGATTTTATGAGTCATGTAAATGAAAATGTTATTGAAAGCAGGATCTCATATTGGTCACAATCTTTATTTAGATTATGTAGACATTTATTAACAGTGAAAGCAAAAATTATGTCACTTGACTGCTTCTATTATATATCATATGAAATTTCAAGTTGTATCAATTCCTTTTCTAATATTTTGTGAATTGTCTGACATCTAGTTTATTTTTAGCTATTTTAATCTTTCTAGTTTACTCAGTTCTGGTCTTAGTGCTTTCAAAGATTCTGCACCTGGAATAATAATATTCTGGCAAAATGCAATCACATACTCCAAACACACACACACACACACACACACACACACACGTGCGCACGCACACAATGACCTCCCCTTCCATTTGTTAACTTAGAGTATCCAAGTAGAAGAAGACTGTATGCATGGGGGAACAATTTGGTGAACTCTTGAGACTTGTATAACATACAAGTCTCACATATTTGTGAGGGCTGGAGCTGTGGCTCAGCAGCTACAGCGCTTAACTGGCATGCCCAAGTACATGAGTTTGAACCCCAGCACCACGTACACAATGAAGTGTCTGAGGAATGAAGGTCACATGAAAAACTAAATAAAAATTGCTTCTCTCTCTCCCCCCCACACACACTGTTCCCTTTTTCTTTTTTTAAAAAGTGAATGTACATATTCAAAATATTAAAAATATTAAATTGTCAAGGTTTTTAACATTATTTTCCTCTAACTCAGAATAGTAATATATTGTCTATAATTCCCAGTGTTTAATTACCAATCTCTTGGTAACTACTTCACTGTCCATATTCTCCTGCTCCCACGATCCATCACATACAATCCCAGTACTTTATTATATTATGGCTGAGATTGGCATTTTGTTCCAATGCAAACAAAATTTAATTTTGTATTTCCTGACTAATAATAGCAGTAACAACAGCAATAATAATATCAAACACATAGGATTTACTATGTTTTATACACTGATCATGAAGTAACTTACAGTTACATAAGGTAACCCAGTGACTATCTCCTTATGTTCCTCTTATCTATTGATCAAGGAAGTTCATTAACTTCTCTAAAGTCACACAGCTAGAGAGTAGAGGGGTCTAAAGTCACACACAGTCAAACTTCATGTCTGTTCTTTTTTTTAAAAAAAGAGAGAAGGACAGTGAGAGAGAGCGACAGAGAGAATCAACTTTTATTGAGTTTTTCACATGGCTTTCATTGTTCTGACACTTAGTTGTGTACGTGGGTTGCTGGGGTTTGAACCCATGTACTTGCACATGTCGGGCAAGCGCTTTTACCACCAAGCCACTGCTCTAGCCCCTTCATGTCTGTTCTTAACCACTACGTAGACTGTGTCTTAATCAGTCCACCAGGATTCCACTTACTCATGTCTTCCTAAAATTTAGTTAATTGATAAAGTTAAATATTTCCTAAATATATTTATTAAATCATATTTTTCATTTATATGCATGATATTCACATGATCACTGAATCTTTACTGTACTAGCACATCAATGAATTCCTCCTGTCCCTTGCATATTTATTCCATTTTGTAGATGTGAGAAATTACACTTTCTGGACTCTCGCCCTTCTAAAATTGATCTCACACACAGTTAATTTAAAAATATAACTGCTAAAACAACTGTTTTAAATTCCCTGGTGGCTTAAAATTCCATTCAGTATAAAACTGAAACACAGCTCACTGTGGTCTGTATTGCTGTGCCTGATCTGGTCTACACCTACACCTTCAAACTCAATGCCATCTCTGCCCTTCCCTCTCTCCACTTTCTTCTTGCAAAAACTCACTGTCCTAAACATGAGACCCAGCCTATGTAGTTTCCACTTTCTAAAGCATTGCAGCCTAAACCTTCTGTATGCCTGGGATTCTCTTATCTAAACGTTTTGTATTTTTGATTCCTTTCATGCTTCATATCTGAGTGGTGTTTCAGAAACTCTTCCTTCAAACAGTGGCTTTCAATTTGTGGTCACTATACCACAAGCGAAGTCACTACCTGCAATGACCCAAAGGCAGATGCTTAGTCCCCTACATGGACTCACAGATTTCCAAACGCTGGAATGGGGCCCAAGAACAGTGTATGTGAGCTCTGCAGAGGATGCTGCCGTGTGTTAAAGCTTGCAAACTATGCATCCAACTCCAAGATGTCAAAATCGACTTTTGACAGTTGTGCCCTGTCACATTGTCTAATTTTTTAAGCACCTTGTGACTATGAAAATGGTGTTATTTATTGTATATTTCTTTTTTGTTCAACTTTGTTTCTTATCTGGATCCTCTCTTTATTTTTAGATTTTGATCTCTATTTCTACTGAAGCAGTCTTTGACTTTCCTTTTCCACCACAAGCAGGGAGGTTATTTTGAGAGGAGGACTATAGAAGTGGAACTCAAATGCAGGGAAACCAATTAAAGATTGCATGACTGAGATGCTACCTACTATGGCAATTGGTGCTGGTGGGTGGTCTTTGAAGGATCAGGTGGGAAGATCCTGAGGATTGCTCATCTAAAATATAGCAGAGGGAACTATTTAGGCACCAGTATGTTCCTCTATTACAGAGAGGCTATCCCAGGGCAAATGAATTCCCCAATACTTCTAGGTCTATTCATAAGTTACAGTGACTGAGCACAATCCCAAAATATGCCACAGAAGCTCCAGGGAAGGCAATCTGTGACATCTCATAAACACACTGAGGTGACATGCTGTCAGGTAGTACTGGCATGGAGTTGATGGCCGTAGCAATTCCTAGAGCAAATAAATGGGCTGAGAAGATGTGAATGAAGCATAGGAAGAGAACTGTCTGACATGATTTTAAACAAGGGTATCTGCATCAGCTAAGCAACGTCAAAAATGTTGTCAATCTGCAAATATTTCCAAAATAATAAAATCAATTAATTGGACTCTTACCACACATATGCATTCTTGAGATAAGGCAGAAACAAAATTTAACTTAGCTTTGATAACTTTTTAACCTTGTATACTGCCTTTCATTTGTAAAATAATTAAATGAGGAGCCAGAGTGGTGGCTCAGCAGTTAAGGTGCTTGCCTGGCATGGATGGGTATGCGAGTTCAAATCCCAGTACCACATACACAACAGTCTCAGAGCAACGAAAGCTATATGAAAAACTAAATGAAGTTAAATCTTTCTCTCTCTCTCTCTCTCTCTCACTGTCCTTCTCTCTTTAAAAAATAAATTAAATGAACCAATAGTATACAATTAATTAAATTGAATTATGTTCACTTTTATGGTCACTTGGCAGAGCATTAAGAAAAGTCATATCGCTTTCTACTCTCATATTATCAGAAAATTTACATAAATACTGAGGGCATAAAATAAAATTTGTGGAATGCAGAATAACACTTCATACTGAGACTAATTTAATCTGTTATAATCTAGGAGGAAAGTAGATTACAAACTTTATTAAAGAGCAGAACGAATTGCAAGGTTTGCTAAAACAGAAACTCAACACTCAAACCCAAGAATTTCTAAGTTTTAATGTCTGGGGTGAAAGCCAAGAGTTTGCATTTCAAGCAAAGTTCAGGAGATGCTTAAGGTGCGGGGAACACACTTCAGGAAGCATGAAAAATAAAGTGCAATAGCATACTTCTCATTTCCTGAATTAGCTACACTTTTATTTTGGCAAACCACTGTTTACTTAGAAATCTATAGTCTTACGTTCCAAGTTAGAGTTGATTTATAATCAATAGCTTTAGAACTGTGCTTTTATCTGTGTTAACAACTAAGCAAATCGAAATTCTCTTGAGTAGAACGTGCTTTTTTGCTGCTTTCTCAGTGCATGTGCCATGATTTATTTGAGTCATTTTGAGATTTATACCTAGATTTTTGGTTTATTTGATTTGTTTTGACAATGTCTACATTATTTATTTGCACTTTTTCTCAGCAGCTTCTCTGTATTTCATGGCTACATCATCATTCCTTTCATAATGCAATCTCTTTTAATCAACTTTCATGTATCCAGTTCTCAGATTTGGTCCCTTTTTTCATTCCCTCAATAAAGTATGATGTCTCTACATCATTTCCAATGTCTCTATTGGGAAGAAACCACAAAAAAGTAGGAGCAGATATAAACACGTGTGTAGTAAAGTGGAGAGTTTCCAGGAAAACATTATGATTGGCACCACATAGCAACTCCAGTGTTGATCCAGAGGCGGGAGGGTCCCAGAAAAGGGAGAATTCTTTGCGATTCTACTATACAGCTGCTTGAAGTTGGGAAGATGCACAAATGGATATTATGGCTTGAGAACAATCAAGACAGACAAAAGATGCCATTAGTTCATATTTTCTCAGCTATAAAAAGACAAATCAGTTAAACAACAAATCTATTTTTGAAATAGCACACAATAGTAATTGCACAAAACTTTTTTTCCCCAAATACCTTGCCCACCAGCACTTCAAAGGAATCACTTTACATTTCAAATCTCAATTCATTTTCCAAAAGTGAAATCATTATTCTCCTTGAATGCCAAAAATGTTTTGATCTAAAATTTATTGTTTATTGCTAGGAAGAATTTGTGTTTTACTCTACATAACATAATGTAATTCATCTATTTATTTATTTATCATTTTTTAATTAAAACACTATCTTTGAATTGCAGCAGCTTTATTTCTCACATTTTATTTAATTTGAATACTCTTTCACTGGAATATTCAATATGACTCAGTTTTGAAAATCTGAAATAATTGGATAAAAACCAGACTACTCAGGCAGAACTTTTCGGCACAAAATGTCCATTAAAATGTGAGTTTTGTTAGTGAAAAAAAAATTCTGAGCTTGATTAACATCTTGGAAAACTTGGATTATTTTCCAGATTTATATGAATGAAGTTATCAATGAATGATACATTCTTCAAAACAAAGAGCTTAAGTGGTATAGCAGGGTATGAAAAATATTATGTGGCCTCAATTCTAGTAATGCAAGAACACAGGAATGTAAACTCATGCTGCAGAACAGAGATTGAACTTTTATATTATTTGTTTGTTTTTAATTTTTCTGAGTTTTAGCTGCAGAGGTCATCTGCCTCATTCTTCACTTCTTAAACATGTTCACCTCCTGAATCACCAATTCTCTATTGTCTCTTAGTTTTGAAGAATTTCATTAACTTTCCTCTGTCACCTAGAATCTTATTTTCTGACTTCCAAAGTAAATGTCACTCACTATAATATACTTTAAAAAGTGTTCCCTTGTTAGAAATGCCATCAAAATTGAAACAATCTCTTGAATTTCTGCCTTGAAATAAGTTTTCCTATACATTGGAGCTGCTCAGATCCATTGGAAGAAATATAAACTATTTTTGCCTTTCTCATAGATTTCATTTCTCTCTCTGCCCTCATTTTCAGGCCTCATTTTTTAACCTATCTTTAATTTCTGCACAATTCTCTGGAAATGAACAGTTTCAACCTGTTCACATGAATCTAATAAGGTCATTAATCATATTGAAAATAAATTGCTTAATATGCTCAGTTTAATCCACTCACTAACATGCTTGGACATTATATAAATGACTTACGTTAGCCTATTTTCTTTTTCAGAATGATCCTATTTCACTCCAGTGAACAACACGAAAATATCCCCTTTTCCACCTAAGAGTGTCATAAATTTGTATACGTTGATAGTTTTCATTTTGGAAAAATTATATGCACATAATCTCAAAAAGTAAATAGAAGTATAATACAGGGATAAGCATAAATAAACTTTGTGCCACTCCATTCTGTCAAATTTCTGTAACAATTTTTTTACAAAGAACTTTCAAATAAGCGATTAATTTGACTCTTCAGCAAATCCATTAGGAGATATTTCTAGTACAATTTCTTTCATAATGATGTTCAAAAAACTTTAGTGATTTCCTTAAGCCTATATATAATTTATAATAAATGTGCTAGGCACTATGTAATAAATATAAAGATATAAAACTCTTTGTAATTGAATTAGTGATTGTAATTTTATCTGAGTATGTTTCTTTCTTACTCCTGTTTCAAAGAAGCTGTTTCATTCTGAATAACCATTTTAAACTTAGAAGATGATTTTTATAGGCAAGAATGAAAGTTATATTGTTTCAATATCCAAAATTGCCATATTGAAGAAAATGTTTGAAATTCAGCTACAGTTTGGAAATAGAATCTCAAACTTCTTTTAGATTGAAAATAGCCTGTCAAAGCTAGAAAAGCTCTGTTCATAAAATTCAAGCAAAAAATTAATGATATTGGTCATTATAGCTAAGCTAGGATTGGATGAAGTGGAACAAAACATAGAGAGATTAAATGTAGAGCTTTGGCCAGTATCTGTCAGTGGCAACACAGCAAGAAGCATGGGGTTTGGTCAGGGCAGATAGTGATAAAGGTTAAAAGAACGTGGCTGCTAATATGTAACCAAATTTTTTTCTTTATTTCCAGCTCCTTCCAAACACAAAACTTACAAGTACTCCTACCTCATGAATATACATGTACACCGTTATACAACTCTAAAAATGCATAAATGAGGGGCTGGAGAATAATATATAAATGAGAGACTATTATTTTTACAAATCTATTATTTTTAATTTACCAAAATTGTATATATTCATTGTATCGAATATAATAATCTTTTCTCCAAATTGCTTTTTATCGAAGAGTTGAGTTGTTATACAATTATAAATACATATAAAGTAACAATATGATATGCATTTGATCCCAGTCCAGAAACACCCCCACTTGGCCCCTTCCTCAGACTCTTGATTCTTATGTATTTCCCCCCAGAATAGACATAAATATGTACACACACACACACACACACCACACACACACACACACACACACACACACACACACATACACGGCTTTTCGGGTAGGAAGATAAAGTGTATTCTACATTGTGGATTGTCTCCCTAGATCCCTCCCTTTCTTCCCTCCAACTTCCACCCCACCTCTACACGTACATATTCATGAATGATTAAGTAAATCAATTAATGCAGTTCCAACTCACATACTTGTTGATTTTTTTAGAAGACTTAAATCTATTTCCTTTACACTTTTGGGGTATGCTATACATTGTTATTAAACATAGTCACTGTGTTGTCTGTTAGATCTTTAAAACTTATTCTCCTTGAGTAACAGAAATTGTGCATCATTTGGCTATTATCTCCCTTATCCTACTCTGCATCCTTAGTTCCTGGCCACAACCGTTTTAGTCTCTGCTTCTGTGATTTCAAGTACCAAATATAAGTGAGGGCAGTGTTTGCCTTTCCATGTCAGACTCATCTCATGTACCTTAATGGTCTTCAGGTTCATTCATTTTTACTGTGAATGACAAGATTTCCTTTTTCCCTTGAGGGTGAATTTTGTGTATATAACCATATTTTATCCAGTCATTCAGGAATGGAAACCTAAGTTGATTCCATAGGAGAGACTATGAAATTGTTTCCAACAGATTGCTACTTCAATGATATGTTGAGATAAAGTTGATAACAAATGGAGGGCTCAATTATTTTTCTCTCTAGAATAGGTGGTGTTAGAAAAACATAGGTGTTAAAGAAAAATAATATTTTCTACATATTTAAAATGCAATGAGTGGGATATCATGAGCTTTATACTACCAATAGTAAAACTTATAAAAAAGGCAAAATGGTAGAGACAGAATATATTGGGGATTTTTTAGTATTAACAACAGTAATGATTGTGGTAGTTTTATGTTGAAATTTGCTGAGTCCGAAATCCTTTTCCTTACATGATTTCAAGATAGAGTGAGGAGAAAATAGGAGAGAACTAAAAGACAAATGAATCAGAACTGTTATCATTCAGGAGGTCTCTGCAGCTAGCACAGCGAAGGACAGACATACAGAGCTATGGGTTTCAATTGTCCTCATTTTCCTTTCCTGGTCAACTTATTTTTTCTTATTTTTATCCATCAGGATGCAGTAAATGTTTTGAAACAGAGAGTAATGTATGTTTCTCCTTTTCCATTATCCAGAGTTTATCAGTCCAAAAATCAAGGTATAGAAAAGTAAGAGTGGCTCCTTACTATCAGTGCTGACTTTTTCTCACCCCATTTCCAAATTTGGACTCTGTTTCTCTAGAGTCCTTAGATTTCAATGGAGGAGCACTTCTACCAGGTGATGTGGCATTAAATTAGCTGTTGAGTATGCAATGTTCCTCAGACCAGATGGGCGAAGGAGGATCATGGCTCTACAGTTTGGGATATTTGATTGAGTTTATCTAGGAGGTTAGATTACTAATAGACAACAGCAGTAAGTGGACATTGTTGTGGAATAAAAGAACCCTCTGTAGCTAGCCCAGTGAGGGACAGACATAGTAAGAAAAACATTACCCCTTAATGTTTCCACGCCTTGCCTGCCATAATGATACCTGGAAAGATCCAATAATTCAATTGAGATGGGACCTCTCATGACCCTTAATCTTTAACAATATATGATTGGATCATCCTTCTAGAAAGTGAACCAGTTAACAAATTTTGTTGGGACAAAGGAAATATGCATGGGGTAGTGTTATAGCTATGATCAAATTATGACAAAATTATGCACATTGGTAGTTACAAGCATTTCTGTTAGATTTGTCTGATTATATTTGTAAATACATTAGACAATCAGAATTCTGTTGTTTTCTCTGACCTATTCTGTGATCTAAAATACACTGTTTTATTGAGTGTTAATCTTATCTTTGATATTTAAAGTACAAAATAAAAATGATGAAATATGAATTAGTTACAAAATGAAGGAAAAAATGATTTTGCTGTCATCTTTGTTAGGAAGTGAAATGTGAATTAAAGAGGTGTACCTGGATAGCGAGTTGACTTGGGGTAGAATATTTTGGTTTGTAATATTCAAACTGATTATAATGGAAATGAATTGTGCAGACCTATTTAATGTTTATACTGTGGTTTTTAAGCAACACAATGTTTAAGTTAGACCTCTGCTTCCTTGAACTAATTTTTCTGTATTATTCTTGATTAGAATTCTTCAATAGAGAAATGTATGTTAGATTTGGAACTTGAAATAAAAACAGCAGCCATCCTATTTGGAAGTACTTCACTGTTAGAAATTGGAGCAAAAAAATGCAGAGTTGCTGTGGTTCAGGTCTCTCTTTACCCTTATTCACCCGTGTCCACATTTTCTTTGCAGAATGGCATCTGTTCTTAAGTATGGACACCTAACTGCCCATCATAATGCTGTCGCACAACCAACTTCTTAGCAGAATCAGGGAAGTAAAAGCTACAAAGAGGCAAAAACTAACAACTTTGGGCCTTATAGATAAACCATTGTATTTTCCACCTTTTGAAATGGATTATTTTATGGTATGGGTCAATAACCAGGTTTAAATTTCTAGGATGTCTATATTGAATATTGGAAAAAAATAATAAAAAAATAAATAGAGGCTTAGATTTTAGTGGATCAACTAGGGTTTATGAAAGTAAATGTTTGCTGAGGTGATATCCATGATAATCAGCTCACCATTATTGAATCTTCTTTTATTATTAAAAAGAAAAGTCTAGCATTGAAAGTTTGAGCAGCTCTTTAACTGGACCTTAATAGTAACTGGATCTTGATGTATCAGAGAAATAGAGGCTTTTTCCTTTGCCTTGTATCTTTGCTCCAGCACCTTACTTTTAAAATTTTATTGAGGAGTTGCATTGCTGTACAATCATAAACGCATATATTTTAACAATATCGTATACCCTTGATACTAATTTGGCTGATTTTATCTTCAAGTTATATGTCTTCAAGTCCTATATTCCTCACTTGTTTGCATTTAGAAGTTTTATAAGGAGCTGTTGTCACATGACACTGCAAAACAATGTACTTATTTAAAAAAGAAAAGAAAAAAACAGATTCTAAACCGGAGGTTTTACCTTATCCATTTTCTTTATTGTAAGCCAGAATAGTCAAAGGAGATAACTTTTCCCTAGGATCCTTGTTAAAGCTCTCAGATGTGTTTCTTTCTTGATTCAGATTTCTTTCAGTTTAGTGGTTCACATGCAGACTCATATGAGATTGCTGCTTAACGTCTTGTTCTGATTCCTCGGGTGAACTGAAGCAGAACACTGCAGACAGGAAGACATTTTCTCTGTGAACAGCCGATCATGCCCTCCTGACTCTCGGTTGCCTTCTTGATTTCTCAGACAAATATTTCATTTCGGTAGTGCTGTGTATTCCATAAACCTGACCAAGCCATATTCTGATTTTCCCTCTACTCTCCTGAAGGGCACTGCAGAATATCTCAAAATAACTCTGTGGAATGCCAGAACCACCATTATTTCAAAGGCAAATTTGCCACTACTACAAATCTCTGCAAATCACATGTGCATCTTAAGGAACAACTACAGACAGAGCTGAGGAAAGGAGCGTGCACAAGTAGCAAGTTAGTATGATATAAAAGGAAGTTACATTAGTACTATCAGTTACTAAAAGTGTATGAGTCCCCATAGGTTATTATTTTTTCATTATTTTCACTATATCTGTTTGCAAAAATAAATTTATGCACATCTATAAGATTTGATATTAGAATCAGATATTCAAGAATCTGTATAAATATTTTCAGATTCATGAAAAGATACGTAGAGATCACATTTGAAATCAGTGCAATCACTGATTAGTTCTAAGACTTATTGCTCAATGAAGGTGGGCTGAGTCAGTAAATGTGCAACAGCGTATAATGTTGCTATGCAAATACTGCCATTCATGCTACACTTTTAAATGTCTCTCTGGATTTGCTGATTATATCATCTTGGGAAACTTGTGACAATCACACTGAGGCTCAGAACCTGCAAGCCTGAATTTGGTAGCTAAGGGTGCACTGAGCTTTCATACTGTGGGAGGGGAAAGAAGGGCTTGGCAGTTATTTATTTGCCATCTCTAGTAGGAGAATGGAAACCAGAATTAGGAATATGGTAATGAATATGGGCCTATGCACAAATGGATTTATCTGTTTCTTCATCAGTAAAATAAAGATACCACATAAGGCAATTGGTTAATCTCTCTTGCCGTTTAGTCATCTGATTTCCAATGATCAGGTACATTCATAGTATATCACACTACACGTGACTTTATGCATAATATTGGTTGCTTTGGGATTTAAAATTGCAAATTTACTTATTTAATTTATTTAATAAAATTTAACTGTTAGATACGAAGAAATTTCTGCTTCAATGACACTCATCTGACCTTCCATTTTATTATTACCCATTCCTCTATTTTTTATCAGGTGAGATGTATCCATATAACATCAATTATTATTTGATTCAGTTTCCAAAAAATACTATTATGATAGGGCTCTTTCATGTGTCATGCTGCATAATAATATCATTCTAATAAATAACTGCCCCATTATAGATATTTTCTTTTTAAAATGATATAGAAAAAATATGAATAATTTACAATATCATATCAAGATATAACTAATGTAAAAAGAAAAACATTTAGAATTCAGAGATGAACAGTTCTTAGATGCTAAAAAAATTTACTTTAAAAACATGTGATCAATAAAAATGTAGATTTACTTTTGTTTTGTAGTTTTCTTTGCTTCATGTGTCTTTGTTGAGTTTTCATATCAGGGTTATATTTCCTTCATAAACTGTGTTTGGGAGGGTTCCAACCCTTTCAATTTCATGGAAACTTGTGGAGGATCATTGTTAATTCTTCTTTAAAGGTCTCGTAGAATTCTGCCATGAATCCATCAGGTCCTGGGCTTTTCATTTTTGGAAGGCCTTTGATTGCTCTTTTGCCTTTGCTACCTGAGATTGATTGGTTAAAATTTCAATGTCCTCCCATGTTAATTTGGGAATGTCATATGTGGCAAGATATTTGTCCATTTCATCCAGATTATCCAACTTGTAAGAGTTTAATTGTTCAAAATTATTTCTGATAATCTTCTGGATTTTGATTCAGTCAGTGGTTATATCTCCATTTTTGTCTTTGATTTTCTTGATTTACTTCTCTTCATTCTTCATTTTGATGAGGTTGACAAGGGGTCTGTTGATTTCAAAGAACTCTTTGTTTTGTTGATAATTTGTATTGTCTTTTTTGTTCTCAATTTCATTGATTTCAGTTCTGTTCTTAGTTATTTCCTGTCTTCTATTAGATTTGGGATACAATTGTTCCTCTTTTTGTAAGGATGTGAGTTGGAGCCTAAGTCTGTTTATTTGGGCTCTTTCCTGATTTTTGATGAAGACGCTCAGTTCTATAAGTTTATCTCTTAAGAATGCTCTCCTACTATCCCAGAGGTTTCAATATGTTATTTCATCCTTCTCATTCATTTCCAAGAATTTATTTATTTTTGTTCTCATTGCCTATTTTATCCATTCTTCGTTCAAGAGGGTGTTATTCAGTTTCAAATATTTGAGTAGTTTCTATTGTTTTTCTTGTTGTTAATTGCTAAGATCATAGCATTGTGGTCTGACAGGATACATGGGACTATATCAACTTTTTTATATTTGTTAAGGATAGATTTGTGGACTAGGATATGGTCTATTTTGGAGAAGGATCCATTAGCTGCTAAAAAGAATGTAAATTCAGCCAATTTGGGATGGAATATTCTGTAAATGTCTGTTAAGTCCAGTTGATTTATAGAGTTGTTTAGGTTAGAGATATCTTTGTTGATTTTTTTTCTTTGATGATCTGTCTACTGTTGATAATTGTGTGTTGAAGTCCCCCAGTATTATTGTGTTGAGATCGATGAGGGGTTTAATGTCCTTGAGTACTTTTTCCATATATTTGGGAGGGTCGGAATTGAGGGCGTAATTGCTATCATTATGTCTTCTTGATGAATTGTTCCTTTTACTATGCTATAGTGACCTTCTTTTTCCTTTCTGACTACTTCTTGGTCAAAATTAACTTTATCGGATATAAGGCTTGTAACATCAGCTTGCTTTTTTGGGACACAAGCAGAGTAGACATTTTGCAAACCTTTCACCTTCACTCTGTGTCTATTATTAATTGTAAAGTTTATCTCCTGTAGGTAGCATACTGTTGGATTTTGTTTTTTGATCCAGTAAGTCATTTCTGTGTATTTTGATTGGGGCATTGAGTTGATTCACGTTCAGAGTTAGAATAGATATGGGAGTCTGGTTCCCTGATGTTTTAACTATTGCTGTATTTTGTGCCATCTTGAATATCTTTTAGTGTATTTTGTAATTATTGACTTTCTTCTGTGTATGTGTTTTGGCAGTTTTTTGCATGTTCTTCTGAATGAACTATGCCCTTGAGAATTTTCTGTAGTGCAGTCTGTGTGTTCATGTACCTTGCTAACTTGGATTTAAAGCTGAGATTTGCAAGGTATAATATCTTTGGCTGAAAAATGTTTTCTTTCAAAATTTGGAAAAAATATATTGTTCCTTCCTCTCCTGGCCTTTGTTGTGTGATCTGAGAAATCCATAGTAATCCTAATTTTTCTGCCTCTGAATGTTATTTGGTGTTTTCACCTTGCTGATTTTAGGATTCTTTCCTTGATTTATCTGTTATTCATCTTATAAATGATGTGTCTCAGTGAATTTCTTATTTGATTAGGTCTGTTTGGTGTTCTATAGGCATATTGAATTTGATTTTATGGATCAGTTCTGAAATGGGAAAAATTCTCCTTGGCAATTTCACTCATAAGATTCTTACTGCTGTTTGTCTGTATTTCAATGTTTTCTTCAATACCAATTACTTTCATGCTATTTCTTCTCATCTCATCAAGTACTTTTTGGAAGTTCTGATCATTCTCAATATGCTTTTCTTGTCTGTACTTCTTCAACTCAGTGTTGCTTAGCCTATCTTTACTATACAATGATCATTCTTTGAGAGCTGAGGTTCTATTTTCTACTGAGTTTACTCTGGTATTATTATCTTGCAATGAACTTTTAAATTGATCGACAGTATTTTTCAATTCTAAGAGCACTGATACATCTCTTTCCAGAATGTCTAGCTCTTAATATATGTGATCCCTCACCTCCTGGAATTGCTCTCTTATCTTTCCTTAAATTTTCTTTTAATTCTTTGATTGAATTACTTATCATAGTTTTGATACATTTTTCTAGGTTTTCATTAAGAACCCTGAACATGTACTCCTTGGATTGAGAGCTGTAGGGTTGAGGTGGAGGATTATTCACCTTTTTCCTCATTTTCAGTTACAGGGAGTGTAGCTTGAGGTACATCTCTGATTAATTCTCTTCAGGGCTTTGTTAATGGTATTGGAGCTTTCTATCTCTTTGCTTAGTTGGGTTGGGGTAGAATTTTGGTAGCACAGTTCAATGGTTGCCACCCCAATCTTTGAAGTATTGTGGACTTTTAGGTTTTCCAATACCTCAGGGGTTAGGGGGTAGAAGTGAGTAAGTGCAGCCAATGTGTACAACAATGTCAACTGTAGCTGTTACATTGCTAATTAGCATCTATATGAGCAATTGGTTTAGCAGTTTTCTTCCGTGATAGCTCTCACACTATACTTGTTTAGCAAGCAAGCACCCATTTTCAAGTATGGCGTTCACTTCAGTTTACCAGGACCTCTGTAGGTGAGGAATAAAAAGTCTAGAGAGCAAAGGGAATGAGTTAAGAAGTTAGTTTGGAACTTGTGAATTAGGATATAGAGCTACAAGGTAGTAGAGAAGATGTAGGCTATTCTGCTAAAAATAAGGAAAGGATAGAAATGGGATGAGAGTGGGGTAATGACTTTGAGGGGGGATGAGAGAGATCAGAATACAGTTTAGGGATTGACAGAGTAAAGGGAAGAAGGGCATAGTAAAGAATGGGGATCTTTTCAGCTCAAAGAGACTGAGGACTAGTTTGCAATATTGTAGACAGCCACAGGATGAACCCAGCCATAAGGATAGAGCAAACAGATACAACAAATCACAGCAACAGTAAAAAAAAAATCAACCACACAAGCAAATAAATATACATACACTAAGGAACACCAATTCCAAGAACAACAACAGCTACAAAAAAAAGAAACAAAAAAATAAGAGTTGGTATGTTTATGAATTATTACTGCTGAGGTCATGTTCATAACTGACTTCTAGGTGGACCCACTTCCCAGTTGAATTCATTGGAAGGAATGAATTTTGGTGATCTCAGCTGATGATGAGATTCCCAGGAGGCTTCCCAGTAATTTTCTCCTATAGAGGGGTCACAAACATTCACCTTCCCTGCTTCCCATGAGAACAGACTTCAGGACCACCAGAGTTGCACTCTTGGGCAGTTTAGTGTCTGCCTGCCAAACTCTTGTCCCACTGCAGCCAGAGACCCAGGAATTGCTGGGAGTCTTGTGTATCCTGGTACAGCTGACAGAACTCTTGCTGTTCCAAGGAGAGTGACCAGCCTGAACTGGGTTAACCTGGGACCATTATTAGGTGTCTTGAGATCCCCACTTTCCCCAAGAGATGATGTGTGGTACAGTCACAACCCCAGCAAGGGGAGGCAGGCATGAAGGAGATACCAGCCCAGGTAGACCAGTGTTTGTGGAGGTCCCAAATACAACCAATAGGGATCATGTAAGCCCAGTCCCACTTGGAGAACCCAGGATCTATGGGACTTCAGTTCACAGAATTCAGGGACTGAAATTAGAGGAAATAACTGGATCCATGCTACCCCCTTCTGTTCATAGGTTGTTAAGGATGATAGCCTCTGCCCAGCCTAAGAGTTTCAGCAGTATCTGTTGAAACTACAGGCTGAAAATCCCAGGCTGTTTAGGTCCTGTTAAGCAGAATTCTTGCCACTGATTTTACCTGCAGATTGGACATACAACAGGGTGGACGGGGTTGGTGGGAAGCCTCTAAACGTGAGTAACCTGAAAAGTAGGGAGGGACCACAAGGCCCACACAGCCCCCAGGGCTGACAGTCAAAACACTGGGAACCTGTAGCTGCTTCTCCTGACTGCGCTTCCTAGTCCACTCTATCTGTTGGTTTTGGGTTCACTGTTCATGAAGCAATTTTCTATTCCACCCCCTGGTAGGTTGCAAAATGTCAGTACCAGCCCTGCTTCTTCTCATGGTCAGATTCAGGGGACTCTAATTTGTATTTATTAAAGCAGTCCCTGGGTTCATGCCACTGCTGCAGCCCTGGAGCACCAGTCTTGTGCCCAGGCTCCACCCACTATGGTGTCTGAGTGTATTTAAGTGTGCACAGCTTCCTCCCCTTTGGGGCAAATTCCCAGCCCACTGCCAGTTGTGTAGTTGGTGCTGGAAAATTATTATTTGGGATTTTCTGTACTTTCAGCCTGTCCACGGCTCCATGTTACTAAACTTCCTTCCTTGGATAGTAATGACTTTGGGAACAAATTTTTGCATTCACAGAGAGATTTTTCATTCAGCTTTGCCATGGGTCACCATAACGAAACTCCTGAGAGAATCAATTTTATTTAGCTTTTCATGTGGCTTTCATTGCTCCAAAACTTCATTGTGTATGTGCTTGTGGGGTTGGAAGCCACATACTCAGGCATGCCAGAAAAGTGCAACAACCACCAAGCCACTGCTCCAGCACTATAATCAACATTTCTATAGAGATTATTATTTGCCTAAAGCACATAATGGTGTTTATAATTGGTGTATATAATTCATCTTATTTCACTTGTATTATCTCTAGAATATAGGTAATACACATAGTTAATATGCCTATCCATATTTTATAGATGAGTTGACCAGAGCTTACCATCATTGTTCACACTTCTACTAAATGGAAGATAATAGCAGCAAATTCAAATAATGTATCCTCTGACAGCATATAAACCAATATTTGCTCAGTTATATATAAAAATACTTGCTATGGTAATAATCTAGAATATAGACAGCACTGAAATCATAAAAATAAATTACCAACAACTAGCAGAATACCTGTTCACCTTAAGGGTAAATCTGCATATTTTTGAGAATGAATCTTGTGCTATTTTATAGGGTTCTCCTTAAGGACACCAATGCTAAGGATAGAAATACACAATCAGATTTTAACATCAATGCTTTTTAGAAGAAACACAAATTACAAGTTAAAAGAAATGAAGAATGAATGGATTAAAGAGGATATGAGAGCAGAAACCAAGGAATTCTTAGAAACAAATGGAACAAACTAAATGAGTACAAACAAATGAGTATAACACTAAAATTTCTGGAACAATATGAATGCATTCTTAAATGGAAAATTTATAGCACTGAGAGCCTACATCAGATATCTGAAGTGATCCCAAATAAATAAACTTATGCTCCACCTTAAGTCCTGAGAAAAAGACTAACAAATTAATTCCAAAACTGGTAGAAGACAAGAGACAATTATAATCAGAGCTGCAACCAATTAAATTGAGATTTAAAAAAAAACTAGAAAAGAATCAACAAAATGAACAGTTAGTTCCTTGTAATAAATATAGTTGAAAAACCCTTAGCCAGTCTAACCAAAAAAGGAATGAAAAAAACACTAATCAACAACATCCAACAGGAAAATAGGAAAGTACCACAGATCCTGCTGAAATGCAGAGGATTATCAGAACTGACTTTGAAAATCTGTATTACACCAAGCTGGATATTCTGGAAAACATGGACAAATTTCTAGTCACATACAACATGCTGAAATTGATGCAGGGTGATATAGAAACCCTAAACAGATCAATATCAAATAAGGAAATATATACCATGGAATTTTACACAGTAATTAGAAACAATGATATTGCAGCCTTTGAAGGTAAATGGATGGCTATGGAAGAAATTATGCTGAGTGAAATCAGCATAACCCAGAGATCCAAGGGTCGAATGTCTTCACTCATCTGTGGAGGTTTGAACTAGACCCTTGTCATTGAGAAAGGTGGTCTATTATCATGTGTTAAATCCAGATAATGTGTAATATTATACAACCTAATACTTTTTTAGAGATGTTATGGAAAGGGGAAGGGAGGGATAAGGGTGGATAACTGGGTGGGGGGCACTCTTGGGGGTAAATTTAGTCTTCAGAATCTATATACATTATATATTATTTTGTTAAAAATTTATATGATTGTTCAACAAATAAATTTCTCAATTAAAAAAAAAGCCTTCAAAAAAAGAAAGCACGCAACTGATGGATTCTCAGCTGAGTTCTACCAGACCTTTACAGAAAAATTAACACCTCTTTTTATTAGGTTATTCCCTGAAATTGAAGCAGAAATATCAGGGAAACCATAACCTTGATACCAAAATCCGACAAAGATACATCAAAAAAGTTAAACTACAGACCAATATCCCTAATGAACGTAGACATAAAAATTCTTAAGAAAATTTAGTAATCCACATTCAAAACATGTCAAAAAGATAATACACAGGGGCCCAGCAGTTGGATTGTTTGCCTGCCATGTGTGAAGGCATGGGTTCAAACCCAAGCACCACAAACACAACTGAAGATCAGAGAAACAAAGAGCAGATGAAAAAATAAATAAAGTTGATTCTCTCCTTTAAAAAAAAAAAGAAGAAGATAATACATCATAACTAAGTGGGGTTTATTCAAGGGATGCAAAGTTGGTACAATATCTGCAAATCAATAAATGTGATTCATCACAAATAAAATTAAAGACAAAAAGTACATGATTACTTCAATAGATGCAGAAAACACATTTCATAAAATTCAACACCGTTCATAGTAAAAGCACTGGAGAAGAAAGTCATCACAATAACTTAACTTTATAAGTCCATTTACATGAATCCACACCCAACATTATACTAAATGGAGAAAAAGTGAAAGCACTGCCACCAAATTCTGTAACGAGACAGGATTGTCCATTCTCACTGCTCTTATTTAATATAATTCTCAAAATCTTAGCCAGAGATATTAGGCAAGAGAAGAATATTGAAGGGATATGGGTAGGAAAAGAGGAAATAAAGCTATATCTATTTGCTGGTAATATGATCATATACCCAGAAGACAAAAAACTCCAACAGAATACTTCTAGAGCTTATACGAACTTAGCTAAGTTGTGAGACACAAGGTCAAATCTCATAAATCAATGAATTTCCTACACTCCAACAGTAGTTTGTCTGAAGAAGGAATAAGGAAATCCATCCTATTCACAATATCTTCAAAAATAAATAAATAAATGAAATAAAATACTTGGGAATTAATCTAACAAAGGAAGCAAAAGACCTCTACAATGAAAACTATGAAACACTGGAGAAGAGAAATTAAAAATCTGATAAAATGGAAAGACATCCCATGTTCCTGGATAGGCAGAATCAATATAGTTAAAATGGCCATTCTGCCAAAAGTGCTGTACAGATTCAATACAATTCCACAAAGATACCAATGATATCCTTCACAGATAAAGAAAGATCAATTCTTAAATGTTTTTTGGAAGAATAAGAAACCCAGAATAGCCAATGCAATACTAGAAGAAGAAGAAGAAGAAGAAGAAGAAGAAGAAGAAGAAGAAGAAGAAACAGGAGGTATCACAATACTACATAGCTGTAGTAACAAAAACAGCATGAAAATGGTATCAAAACAGACTTGAAGTCCAAAAGAATAGAAGACACAGAAACAAATGTACAAATCTTTAACCATCTGATATTCAATAGGGGGACAATAATATTTCTTGGAGGAAAGACAGCCTATTCAACAAATAGAACTGGAAAAACTGGATAACCATAGGTAGAGAGGTGAAATGAGATTCTTATCTCTCACCTTGCACAAAAATAAAATTGAAACAATCAAGGACTTTTAAATTAAACCAGTTATCATAAACTGTTAAAGAAAAAAACAGTATCAATAATCCATCATATATGTGCTGGCACATAATTCGTTAACAACACACACATAGTACAAGAACTAAAACTAAGAATCAATAAGTGGGATGCCATTAAATTAAAAGATTTCTGTATAGCTAAGGAATTAGTCAAGAACGTGAAGAGAGAACCTAAATAAAGGCAGAAAATCATGACCAGTTACACTTCCGACAGAGAACTCATCATGATCAGTTACACCTCCGTCAGAGAACTCATATCCAAACTTTACAAGGAACTCAAAAATCTCAATACCAAAAAAAAAAAAAAAACACATTTAACCTGATCAATAAATGGGCTAATGAACTAAACAGAAATTTCTCAATATCAATACAAATGGCCAATAATTATATGAAAACAATGTTCAACATCCTTAGCAATCAGAGTCATGAAAATCCAAACCACATTAAGATTTCACCTCACTCAGGCAATATGACAAAAAACTAGAATACAACAACAGAAGCTGAAGAGGTTGTGGGGATAAAGGAATACTTTTACACTGTTGGTGGAACTACAAACTAATACAACCACTCTGGAAAGCCGTATGGAGATTCATCAAAAAGTTAGGGATTTAACCTGAATATGACCCAGCCATCCCACTTCTGGGTATTTTCCCAAAAGAAATAAAGTCAGCAAATTTCAGTGATATAGCTATATCAATGTTTATAGCAGAACAATTCACAATATAAAATAGCTAAGTTATGGAATCAACCTATATGTCTATCATTGGATTACTGGTTCAAGAAAATGTGATATGTATATATATATGTCTATACATACACATGTATATGTATGTATGTATATATGTGTGTGTGTGTATATATATATATATATATATATATATATGTATATATATATAAAGTGGAGTTCTACTCTTAAAAAGAATGAAATCATGGTCTTAGAAGGTAAATAGATGAATATAAAAAATTATGCTAAGTGAAATTAGTCAAACTCAGAAATTCAGAGGTTAAATGTTTTCCCTCTTATGTGGAAACTAAGTAAAATGAACAATTGGGTGGGAAATAGTCAAGTTTGTATGGTAGCTCCACTAAACTCAGAGTCACTTACCATCAGGCGGAAGTCTAGTTATATAGGAGCAGGGGGGAGGGGGAGGGGAAGGTAAAGAGGGAGTTTTAAATACTTTATGGAATTTTATTCCATGGTGAAGTTGAATACTTATAAAGGCATTTAAAACTATAAAAGTAAAAAAAAATTGTATATACATATGTATAAAAGTTATGTGTGTGTGTTCGGGGGGGTGGGTATGTGTAATTGAATTTAGTGGCTATAAGAGAATAGGGAAAGGGTGGTGGGAAGAATAATGGATAAGGATTGGATCTGACCAGCATTGAACATAAAATTAGAATATTTATTTTCTTATATTAATTGACCAGATACTATGTTTGTCTTTTGCATCTAACAACTATCTTATTATTTTGTTGTTATTGGCGGTAATAGAGGTAAAAGAAGAATATTTCATTCTTTCTCTTGAATAGATATACAAGATGATTTTCAAGGATTAGAGTAATGCATTTTCAGTAGGGTCAGAGTTCATAAAACCAATCTTACCATGACCAGTAGTGGGAATAGGTAATTAATAGAAGTCATTCACGCAGCAGCCTATTCGAATCACTATAAATCACTCACAATCTAAAGGAATCCATTATGCATTGGGATCTTATAAACGATCACCATCATGTACATATAGGGGAATGTGATACGAGGAAATCAGAGCTGAAAGCATGTACTCCTTTCACTAATCATTATTAAAGATCTTACCTCTGAACTCAGCAACAAAAGTCCAGTGTGACTTTGAGCACACATTTATTTTGTTGTATCTCCCAGGCTTTGGAAGGTACCAGGAGAGTTGAATGGCTCTTATTCTAAAAAGTTTTTCTTGCTATGGGAACTCTACCTCTGAACATCTGTGTACTTTTGGCTGGTTTGCCTTTTACCATCTCTTTACAAGAAAACCTGAACCCAAACATGGGGACATATCTATCAATATTCTACTTCATACGTTAATTTCTCCTGACCCTTAACCCCTCCCTCACTGAAAACAACAAAAAACAAACAAAAATATTGCTGATCCTCAAAAGTGCTAACTATTCTCAAACCTCTGAAATTGCTAGTCATTTACTTTTTTTTTTGTAAGAGAGAGGGACAGTAAGAGAGAGAAAATCAATTTTATTTAGTTTTTCATGTGGCTTTTGTTGCTCTAATACATCATTGTGTATGTGATGTTGGGATTCAAACCTGTATCCTCACTCATGCCAGGCAAGCGCTGTAGCCACTGAGCCTCTGTTCTAGCCCCTAAAGTCATTTTCTTTTAATGATTACATTGTAACCTATATTTCAAGGCCCTTTTTTTTACTATACTTATTTTGTTCATTACACCAGGAAATAATTTTCTGTCTTGGACACAGTATTAAATCTTTACCAAATTGTTTACTGTTTGTCAGATGATATACATTAGAATATCTGTCATACATGTATAATTTTAAATTCCAGAGTAGTTTTGAGAATGATATTTTTTGAATTCCCCTTAAACGTTTGCAGATAGTGAAGAAAGTTTCAAATTGATGGACATGATAAAATTTCCATCCTGGCTGACTATAATAAAAATAGAAGCTATGAATTCTATTTAGAATGCTTTGTCTTTATTTAGAAGGGGGGATAGTAAATGAACATTAACATGTCTCTATCTTAAATAGACAAAATATGTTTTATCAATACCCACTGTTATGGTTTGGATACTAGGTGTCCCCCCGTTCTTGCAATGCAAGAAGGTTTAGAGGAGAAATAACTGGGTTATGAGACCCTTAATGCAACCAGTGAATTATTCCTCTGATAGGGGTTAAATGAGTAGTAACTAAAGGCCGGCAGGGTGTGGCAGGAAGGGGTGGACCCCTGGAAGCTTGCCTTTGGGGTATATATTTTGTATCTGGATAGAGTTGACTCTCTCTCAGCTTCTGAACTGCCCTGAGCTGCTTTTCCCCACCACACTCTTCTACCATGAGGTCTTCACCTCAAGACCATGGGAATGGAGCCTGCGTTCTATGGACTGTGACCTCTGAAACTGAGAACCTCAAATAAACTTTTCCACCTCTAAAATTTTTTTTGTTGGGTCTTTTAGTTGCAGCAGCAAAAAAAAAAAAAAAAAAGACTAAAACACCCACCTTCTTCTAGTTGCCCAGAATTGGAAATAAGATCATTTTTTTATACAGACAAACAGGAAGCAGCAGGTACTCGCCTGGAGTTTCTAATGTAGTCACTTATCTGTGTAATAACAAGTTATTCAAATAGAAAATGAGATGCAAACAGATGAGAGGAAAGTGAACTTGTGCGTATTTCTAACGTTTTACAGAGCATGGCAGGTCAGGGAGACCACATTCAGATTTTATTTCCATACTTTTCTGCGCAATTTCCTCAGATCCCAAGAAAGTGATCTGTAGGGTGGAGAAGCAGATGGAAGTGAAAGACGGTGCTGCGGTGCATGGTGGAGAGTTTGGGCCAGCCAGCAGAATCAAAACTTCTCATTTACACTTAAAAGACAGCAAGTTCCAACAATGACTTTCATCCAGGACACCTTCAACCAAAACGCAGGAGATTCTTCATTAGCATTTTTATAGCTGGCTACTAGAAGTTTGCATGAATATAAAGTTAAAGAATATTGAAGTTAAATTTTCTCCCAAGAAATCAGAAAGATATAACAGTTTGCACCAGTATCTTAACTGCTTAGCCAGACCCATGCGGTATTGTGAAGAACGCATTTTCGCTTCTAGCTGAGTATCTGGTTTGCACCGCTGTTTTTTGCTCTTAATTTGAAAGACACCATTTTCTGAGAACATAGCACATTTTAAATATATTTTCTTTCAACACAATAAAGGCAGTATACATTTTGATGATCCTGTAAGGGAAGATATGTGTTGGTATCTGTGTGTGTGTGTGTGTGTGTGTGTGTGTTTGTGTGCGTGTGTTAGATGAATTTTTGATTTGGAACGTACATATCTAATGAAATGTGCCTTCCAAGCTGTGTGGCATCTTAAAATATCTCTACTCTTGTCTTTGCTCTTCCCCACGTCCAGGAAAAGCTTTTGTTTCACCTCTGGTGGCATACGACACATGGATAACAGAGAAAAGACGTAGTATCAGGATGTTTCAGAGGCAAGAAGGGATGAATCTAACCCTGAATACAAATTATACAAATTTCATTGCTTTAACTAATTTCTCTTGCATAATCGTTGACTCTGTCTTTCTCTTTAATCACATTAATTTGAACGATCAATTATGGCTTTTTACACAGGTCTTTAATATTTAAAGAATCTTATTGACCAAGAATTTTCTGTTTCCATTTTTACATTCTTAGCAAGGCTTACTCAGGGGGAATAAGTAGTGTAAGCCATTATGTCAATGCACTTTATGAAGTCTTCTAGTCCATTTAGATGACAAAAAAATTGAGCTAATTGGGTCATCCTGGATTAGGAATCAGGGATCTTCAAAGAGCCACTGAGCAATTCCTTATTTTCCAATGTCCCTATTCACTCTAGTATCTGCCTTTATTTTCCCCTGCAGGGGACTGAACTGTAGATATAAATGAAACTTTATCCAACTTTATCAACCTCATTCATTCTTATGATCTAATCCGCAAAGCACACAGGAATCACAGCACCACATCACCTGATATCTGATAATCCTGTTAAAGTATGTGATTTGTGGGTCATCTCCTGATGCCTTCTCTGTCTCAGGATTCTAGCAACTGTTCATTGCTGGAGTAGGATTGTTTATGTCAGCTGACAGCAATAATAATAACAGCAATGGTATCAACCATTGAATCAAATATGAATGGATTTCTCATTTTTCAGATACTTATTGAACAATGGGGATGGGGAACAAGGGCACTATGAAGTAGATAGGATTAGCAATTTAGATCAATCCTCCTTATCTGTCCAGGATGTATACGTTTTTTAATTTTTAAAAATTTTTTTTCAAGGAGAGAAGGATAGTGAGAGAACAAGAGAGAGAAAGAGAGACAGAGAGAATCAATTTTTTTATTAATTTTTTCATATGGCTCCCATTGCTCTGACACTTAGTTGTGTACATGGGTGATGGGGTTTGAACCCGTGTATTTGTGCATGCAGGGCAAGCGCTGTAACCATCAAGCCACTACTCCAGCCCCATGTATGCATTTCTAAGAAAACAAAAAACAAATTGTATCTATGATATAATCATATGCATCATCAGTCAAATTCATTGTAAGGAAGAGCCTTTGAATCAAAAGCTTGGCATATTTGGCTGTAGGACAACAAATGTATTTTATATCTACTTTTGAAATATTGATCCTCCTGGAATTGTATCACAAGATTGGTGCTCACAATGCAAACCTTGTTAATGTAATAAACAACATCTCTGCTTCTTTCTTGTCTAAAGCTATGCTTCCCTCTCTAATAACAATCTCACTTTAATACCAGCAGTTGTGATAATAGTAGATTGTGCCTCACTTCCAGGTAGGAAGAAGTTGAGCAGTAGTCAGTCTCTGATTAAAACTTGACTGAGCATATTCCTTTTTCCACTAAATTTGAACTCAGATCAAATGATTCTTTAATCACTCTGGTTATTTCACTTAAATGATGCTAAAATATGATTTGTAGTTGAGGCCACCACTGTGTGTTTACTTGGTGATAAAAACAGAAGTTAATAAAGAAAAACAAACATATCAGTAATTTTATGTCATTATAATTTCTAATGTACTTATTCTCATTCTCACTCATATTAATTTTCTCTAAGTGTGCTTGAATGTGTTAACAATTTGAAATAGGTTAGAAAAGTCACATCTCTTATCCTGAATGTGGCTTGTGCAAGAAAATCATAAATTCCTTGGCAATCCTTTTCTTAAACTGCACCAGATACAAAGTTCATTTCAAAGAATTTTAGTTGCATATAATATATGGACTATTCTTGGATTTATGGTGCTACTGTTTTATTATTTTAAACTTGATCATCTGCATTGTTGCTGGCTAAACTTATAGTTGAATTTGGAATCGATAGGAAAAACTATTTGAAATTTAGAGAGGCAGGAAGATAAAGTAGAAAGAAACTCACAGTTACGTAACTTCTATTTTCAACCAGTGTCAATAGGTTCCATGCTGCAGCAAATCTATTTCCTCAGGGATCAGCTGGGAAGTCATTGCAGACTGACTTCTTAAATAGAGACATCGGATTCAGAAATCTCACCCTTCCTGACTCTTGGCATGTGTCTCAATGACAATTCGGGACTACTGAGTGAATCAAGTTTAGTGACTTTTGAATGCATAGACCCAGATGTACTAAACAATTCAAGGAAAATTGGGTTTTTTTCAGCAGTGTACATTGGTAATTCATGATTATGGAATTCTTTTTAGAGATATACAGGATACACAAATATTCATAAACTCAAGGCTTGTGAATTACAGCATGGCCCCCAGGCTTGCTGAATTTGATCCCAAACCATGCTACTTCCGGGTTTATATGAACTCGGGGATGTTATCTAATTTACGTATGAACTTATTTTGTTATTTACAAGGACATAAAAATAGTATCTACCAGGGTTAGAGCGGTGCTCAGTGGTTACAGCTTTTTAATTGCGTGTGCAAGTACCTGGGGTTGAACTCTAGCACTAAGTACACAAAAAAGTGTCAGAGCAAAGAAAGCCACATAAAAAACTAAATAAAATTGATTCTTTTTCTCACTGTCTTTCTGTCTCTTAAAAAACAATCTCCCTTATAGTATCCTTATAAGAATTAAATGATTGAAACTTATGAAACACAAGTATCCAACATATTTTAGGTAATCAGTTACCATTTTAGCTATTATTATCATTATTTATCATTAACATTGCTATGCTGTGAATGGTTGTTTCCCCAAAAGCCATTTCTTGGTATCTTTAACACAAAGATGATGGCATTAGGAGGTGGAGACTTTGGGAGGTGATGTGGTCCTGGGGCAGGCTCCAAACTAGTGGGATGAGTGATGAGTATCGTTATCAATAAATCCCATAGATATACTTATCCCCTTTCTAGTGCAAGACAGGAATAAGATGACTGCTGCAAATGAGAAATTCAATCTGTCAACACTTTGACCTTGGATCTCTCTGCTGTAGTAAATAAATTTCTTTGTTCATAAGCCACTCAATCTACAATATTTTATTAGAGAAGTTTGAATACCCTAAGGAAGATGAATATTGTCATTAGTGAAAGTATAAGTATTATGGAACCTTAATTATCTAAATCTTTCATTTCCATTTTAGGTGCAAAATAATAGTTTCCTTTTTGTTATTTTTCTAATTATCAATGTGACATACACTTTTTACAAATACTGAATGTACAAATTCATCCTACCATAGTATGTATTTTTTTCTTTCTTTCTGATATTAGTGTTTGAACCAAGGGATGAATCACCAGCCAGTTTCGTTTTTTCTTTTGAGACAGGGTCTCACTAAGTTGCTTAAGACCTCGCTAAGTTGCTGAGTTTGGACTTGAACTTTGTGATCCTTTTGTCTCAACCTCCTGAGTTTCTTGGATTACAGACATGCACCACCATGTCTGGCAATATGATTTTCAAAAATGCATGCTGCATTAAAATATGAGGATCATTCCCTATTTGCTCATATTAATAACAATTGACATTTTTGTGGTTTTTAATTTTACCATCTTTTGGAATGTTAATCATGATATGATTATACACACTAACACATTTATATATATTATATGCACTTCCATTTTGAAGCATTGCATATAGTTGTATTCTATATCATAAATTTAAGAAATGATTGTTCAAAGATATGAATAAATTATGAGACAATTCAAATGCACTTTAGAATGACTAAGAAATTTGCATTTATACCAACCCTACAGATACATACTTGCTCATTCATATACTCATAGTATTCATTTAAAACAATTATTATAAGTAAAATATCCTTGCATATAAACCATTTTTGAGTCCTTTCATAAATGTTTTAATTAGCTGTGAGATTTATTTTTCAAGCTGTTAATATCAAATTTATACTCCTATATCCTTTGAGGTCATATTAATTTGTTTTGACTTCCCATTAAAATATGAACTATATCACAAAAATGCAGAAGTGATGAAATCAACAACGAAAAACCCTGTACTCTTCAACTCTTCAGCTAAATGTGATTATTGAATATGCTATACCAAACCATACTTTGAATAAAATTATGCCCCTACCTAAAACAGAATGGTGTTGTCTACCAAGATGTTGGTAGTAAAAGAGTCATTTTTCCTCTAATGTTTGCATAACTACAAAGACACATCATTACATCATGACCAATGCCCTGAGAGGCAAACACAAAAGAAAAAATATACTGAAACCAATGAGAAAAAAAATAATTAAAGGACTCTCACAGTGTCATTAACAAAACTATCTTCTCAGCAGAATAAGGATGGCCAGAGGACATTAGGATGGCAAGTCTAAAATAATGGAAGAAAAGCTTAAAGCACACATTCTATAGTTAGCAAAACTATCTCTCAAAACTAAAGATCAAATTAAGGCATTGCCAGAATACATAAACTGAAAGAAGTCATTGCTAATTTGCATTATTTCAGGTAAAACTAGAAGGTGTTCTTTAGATTAGAAGAAATTGACACAAGGCAGTAAGTTACACCCACAGGAAAAAATGAAGAGAGGTAGAAATTGTAAATACATAGGCCTGAGAGACTGTATTAATACGTTTTTTCTTTCTTCTTCTCTACTTTTCTTTAAAAGATTAGAGGTTTATGAAGAAACAATGCAAATAAATAGATCAGTAGAATAAAGGGAATGGAGAAAGGAGAAGAAGAGAGCCAGGGTAAGTACTGGGGCCTAGCTGGAGCAAACTACACTCCATGCATTCATATGTATGTCAAAATAAATCCTAGTGTTACCTATAAGTATTATGAACCAATAAAAAAATTTTAAAGAATATAACAAATATTTGTATAAATTTATTGTAAACAAGTTAGTTGTACTTTGTTTTAAAATAATATTTTAATTAAAATCATCTTTTAAAGATTAACAATTTTGAGAAAGAATATAACATTATAGTGATTAGTTTTAGCAAATATATAATACTAATGACAGTGACAACATAAAATAGGAAGGAAGTCATTGGCTTATACAGGAGCAAAATTTTCTTCCTCTATTGAATTTAATTCAATATTAGCATGAAGTAGAATATGATGTTATGTTTTTTTCGTTAACAGAAAAAAATAGGAAAAATTTTAGAAAATAATTTAAAATATCAAGAGAAAAATCTAGGAATAGTAGATATAAATCCAACTACATAAATAATTTTGCTAGACAATAGCATACTAGACACTCAAGTCAAAATATAGAGATGTTCACACTGGAGGAAAAGCAAGATCCAACTACATTCTGACTTTGAAGAGACACACCTTAGCTTCAAAGGCACTGATTGCAAAGGAGAAAGTAACAACATGGGGAAAATAATGGGCAAAAATAACCATAAAAAAACAGAGATAATAACACTTACATAAGTCACTTGTCAGGCGTGGTGGTAAATTTTTCATTTCATTATTTATACTTTTCAATGTAGAATTTCTATGATTTTTTTAAATATCTACATGTGTTAATACTTTGTCGTCATTCTTTTTTAAATATACTTTTAATTAAGAAGTTGAATTGTAGTAAATCATAGATGCATAAAAGGAAACAATACAATATGCATTTGATCCTAATCCAGTTACCTCTACATCACCCACACCCCAGTCTCTTGATTCTTCTATTTTATAGCCCTACAACAAATATAAACTTCCGTTTGTGTGTGTGTGTGTGTGTGTGTGTGTGTGTGTATGTGTGTGTAAGATTGAGAATTTTCCAGAATTAAATGGTCGCATAAATATTATTTGACTTCTCTAGGGAGTAAAGAGTATGCTACATTGTTGGTTGTCTCCCTAGATCCTTCCACATTTTCCCTCATTTCCCATCACCTGGCCTTTCCTCTCCCCTTTCCCTGCTACAAGTCCAAGGTACCCCTAGATTATGTGTTGTTATGCCACTGGTGAGTCCAGTACATGAATTTGACTACCTGTCACCCAAGCCTGGGTTTAGTTCTAGCCGCCACAAAAGAGGGAAAACATTTGATCCTTGACTGTAGATTTGGCTAACTTCACTCAGCATGATTTCTTCCATTACCAACGATATACCTTCAAAGGCTGCAATATAGCTGTTTCTAACAGCTGAGTAGAACTCCATTATATATATATATATATATATATATATATATATATATATATATATATATTAGAATTTTTGGGTCCATTCATCCAGTGAGGGTCATCTGGGTTGATTCCATAATTTAGCTTTTGTAATTTGAGCTTCTTTGAACATTGATTTTGCTGTGTCTCTGTAATGTGCTGATTCTAACTCCTCTGGTAAATTATCCAAAATAAGGATAATTGGTTCATATGGTGGATAAATCCCTAATTTTTTGAGGACTCTTCACACTAACTTCCAGAGCAGCTGTTCCACTCTGCATTACCACCAAGAGTGTGCTAGTGTTCCTATCTCCTCACAACCCCACAGTATTTATTACTGTTTGTATTCTTCATCTTTGCCAGTGTGAATGGAGTGAGGTGAAATTTTAATTTAGTTTTGATTTTCATTTCTCTGATTACAAGTGATTTAGAATACTTTCTCATGTATTGGTTGGCTTGCTCAATTTCCTCTGTTGAGAAGTTTCTATGTAACTCTCTGGACCACTTATTGATTGGAATACTTATGCTTTGTATATTAAGTTTTGGAGTTCTTTTTAAAGTTTGGATATTAGGCCCCTGTTGGAGGAATCACAGGCTATGATTATCTGCCATTCTTTGGGTTCTTTCTTGACAGCTTTGACCAATTCCTTGGCTGAGTAAAGCTTTTTAATTTAATTGCATTAATTCTTGAATTTAATTATATGTCTTTGGGAATCATGTTGAGGAAGTTGTTACCAAATCCCATATGCTGGAGTGTTGGTCCTAATTTTTTTTCTAGCAATTGTATGGTAGCTAGTTTAATTCTAAGTTCCTTGATCCATTTTGATTTGATGTTCGTGTAAGGTAAGAGATAAGGATCAAATTTCAACTTCCTACATATGGCTATCTAGTTTGTCCACTACCATTTTTTGAATAGGCTGTTTCACCTCCACATTATATTTTGACCCCCTTTGTCAAAGATCAGATGAATAAAGATTTGTGGGTTTGTCTCAGAGTCTTCTATTATATTCCATTAGTCTTCATGCCTACTTTGATACCAGTACCATGCTGCTTTTGTTACTACAGCTAAATAGTATGATTTTACATCTGGAATTGTGAAACAACTTGTTTCGTCTTTCTTGCTTAGTTATCTTTTGGCTATTATGGGTTTCCCGTGCCAAATGAATTTGAGAATTGCTTTTCTATATCTGCAAAGAATAACTTTGGTACCTTGATGGGAATTACTTCCCTTGTTAGATTAATTCACAAATATTTTTTTTCTTTTTTAGGATATTGTGAATAGGACTGATTTCTGAATTTCTTTTTCTGTCCTATTGTAAGTGTATGGGAAAACTTGATTTATGGATATTGATCTTATAGCTTGCCATTTTGCTAAATCTGTTCATAAGCTCAAGTAGTTTTCTAGTGGAATTTTTTGGATATTCCAGATGTCATCAGCAAAAATGGATAGTTTGACTTTCTCCCCTTCTATTCTTTTCCCTTTGATTTCCTTCTCTTGCCTGATGGCTCCAGCTAAAATTTTGAGGACTATATTGAATAAAAGTGATGAGAGTGGGCAGACTTGTCTTGTTCCTGAATTCAGTGGAAATGCTTTCAGCTTTTCTCCATTTAGTATTACATTAGTTGAGTGGCATATATGGCCTTTACAAAGTTAAGATCCTTTGATTCCTATTTTCTCTAGAGTTTTGAGCATAAATGGGTGCTGGATTTTATCAAAGGCCTTTTCTTCATTAATTGAGATAATCATATGGTTTTTTTGTCCTTAATTCTATTTAAGTGATGAATCATATTTATTGATTTGCATATGTTGAGCCAGCCTTTCATCCCTGGAATGGAGCCAACATGATCATGATGAATTACCTCTTGATGTTTTTTTTTATAAAGAGAGAGGGACAGTGAGAGAGACAGAGAAAGAGAGAAACTTTATTCAGTTTTTCACATGGCCCTAGTTGCTCCAACACTTAGTTGTGTATGTGGTGCTGGGGTTTGAACCCAGGTCCTCGTGCTTGCCAGGCAAGCGCTGAAACCACTGAGGCCCTGATCCAGCCCTCTTGACGTGTTTTTGAATTTGGTTTGCTAGAACTTTATTATGGATTTTTGCAGTGATGTTCATCAGGGATATTTCTTTTTTTGTTGTGTCTTTCTTGGGTTTTGCTATCAGAGTTATGGTTGCCTCATAAGAAGTGTTTGGGAGAGTTCTGTCTTTTTCAATTTCTTCGAATAGCATAATAAGTAGAGGTGTGTTCTCCTCCTCCTAGGTATGATAAAATTCAATGTGGAATTCATCTGTTACTGAACTTTCTTCTTTGGATAGATTTTCTTTGCTATATGGATTTCTGTGCCTTTTATTGGGCTGTTTAGGATTTCAATATCATCTTGTGGATGCTGTATGTGTTTAGAAATTTTTCCACGTGTTCCAGATTATCTAATTTAGAGGAATACAGTTTTATAAAGTATTTTCTTGTAATTCATTGGATTTCCGTGGGGTTAGTTGTGATCACTCCCTTTTCACTGGTGATGTTGTTGGTTTGCTTAAATTTTTTCCTTCATTTAGTGATATTATCTGTGGGGTCAGTTGATTTTATTTATTTATTTTTTCGGAGAACCAGGTGTTTGTATTTTTTATCCTGTCTATTGTTTTTTAGTTCTTGATTTCATCTCTAACCTTGATTATCTCCTGTCTTCTGCTGGCTTTTGGCTTAGATTAGACTTTGTTTTGTAGGTCTTGAGGTGGAATGTAAACTTATTTATTTGAGATCTGTCCTGGTTTTTATTGTAGGCACTCAGTGCTATAAATTTTGCTCTTAAAAATGCTTTCATGATGTCCCAAAGGTATCTCTATGTTGTATCTTCATTCTCATTCTCTTCCAAGAATTTCTTGATTTCTGCTCTCATATATTCTTGAGTCCGTTCTTCATTTAATAGGGTATTAGTCAATTTCCATGCATAAGTGCATTTTCCTATTAATTACTAGGTTTGTGGGGTTATGGTCCAATAGGTTACATAGAGTATTACCTACTTTTTCATATTTGCTGAGATTTACTTTGTGAACTAGAATATGGCCTATTTTGGAGAAGGATCCACGTGCTATGACAAGATGGTATACTCACCCCATTTAGGGTTAAATATTATATAAATGTCTGTTCAGTCCATTTGATTTACGGAGTTCTTTAGAATGGAAATTTTTTTTTTTTTACGATCTGTCTATTAGTAACAGAAGAATATTAAAGTCTCCCAGTTTTATCATGTTGTGGTACACAAGTGGTTTTTTGCAAAGTAGCAATTTTTCCACATACTTAGGATCATTCATGTTTGGAGAGTATATATTTACTATAGTTATATCTTCCTGTTGTAGTGTTCCCGTAACTAGGATGTTGTGGCCTTCTTTACCTGTTATTATTAATTTATGTTTGAAATCTACTTAGTGGGATATATGTATTGCAACTCCAGCTTGCTTTCTAAGACTGTACAAATGGTAGAATTTTTAATCCTTTCACCCTCAATCTATGGATGTTATTGGCGGTAAGATGGGTCAACTGTAAGCAGAATATTGTTAGATTTTTTTAACCAATATTCTAATCTGTGTCTTTAGATTGGTGCATTAAGACTATTCACATTTAGAGTTAGGATAGTTATGTAGTTGTGGTTGGTAGTCAACATTTTTTTTATAGTGAGTTCTGTGTTTTCTTGGTTGTCTTTTAATTACAGGCATTTTATTGAATTTCATCTGTTTGTGGTTTTTGAGGATTGTTTGCTTCTTCTTCTATCTGGTGTTTTTCTTTGAAGAGTCCTTGTAATGCCGATTTTTTTTGTTAATGGATACTGCAAGTTTTATCTTGAAATGTTCTGATTTCCCCATCAAATTTGAATCTGAGCATTGCTGGGTATAGTATTCTCAGCTGCATGCTGTGGTCATTCAGATATTGAAAGATTTCCTTACAGAATGACAGAATCTTCTTGCTTCTATATTCTGAGTTGGAAAAATCAGATGTGATCCTTACTAGTTTGCATCTAAACTTGATTTGGTGTTTCTCTCTTGCCACTTTGAATATTCTTTACTTAATTTCCCTGTTATACATTTTGAATAAAATACGTCTCAGTGAACTTCTTATCTGATTAGGCCTATTGAGTATTCCGTACACTTCCTAGATGAGCATTGCTGATTCTATTCTTATATGGGAAATTTTTTTCTTTAACTCTTTCACTGAGAATGTTCTTCATACCTTTCATTTGTGTTTCAATTTCTTCCTGTATCCCAATTACTCTTAGATTGTTTTTTTTTTCTGATTTCATCTAAGACATTTTTGAAAATTCTGCTCATTTTCTTTGAGGTTTTTTTTTTTTTCCCATCTGTGTGCTCAAGCTTACTAAGCCTAATTTCACTGTCAAAACTTCTTTGTTCCCTACAGGACACAGGGCATAGGAGTCAGCAGCTACTTCCTTAACAAAACTCATATGGCTCAAGCAGTAAAGTCAAAATAAATGAATGGGATGCAATTAAACTAAAAACTAAAAACTTTTTGCACAGTTCAAGATCTAGTCAAGAACATCAAGAGAGAACCTACAGAATGGGAAAAAATCTTTGCCTGCTATACTTTGGACACAGGGCCAATATCCAGAATATATAAAGAACTAAAGAAACTAAACACCAAAATCACAAATAATCCAATCAATAAATGGGCTACGGATCTTGAAAGAAATTTTTCACCAGAGGAAGTCCAGAAAGCCCATAAATACTTGAGAAAATGCTCTACATAATTAGCTATAAGGGATATGCAAATCAAAACTTCAATGAGATGCCACCTCACTCCTGTTAGAGTGGCAAAAATGAAGAATTCTAACAACAGATGCTGGAGGGGCTGTGGGAAAAGAGGAACACTGTTACACTGCTGGTGGGACTGCAAACTGGTTCAGCCACTCTGTAAAGCAGTGTGGAGAATCCTTAAAAAATTAAGGATGGAACCACCTTATGACCCAGCTATCCCACTCCTGGATATTTTCCCAAAAGAGTTAGAATCAGCATGTGGCATCCTCAATGTTTATAGCAGCTCAATTTACTATAGCTAGATTATGGAACCAACCCAGATGCCCCTCACTTGATGAGTGGATACAAAAACTTTGGGACATTTATACAATGGAATACAACTTGGCTATTAGAGAAGACAATACTATGGCTTTTGATAGAAAATGGATGGAGATGGAAAGAATTATGCTAAGTGAAGTATCCCAATCTCAGAGACTCAAGGGTCGAATAGTTTCTCTCATCTATGGAAGCTAGAATACATCAGGAAGCAGTATGTTAGGTGGCTAAGCTAACAATAACTTCAAATTGTATGATTCTCAGCGCAACAGGGAGATGACTCCCTAGGATACTTGGAGGCGTAGGGTGGGAAATGGGGGGGAGGGTATAAGAAGAACACCTAGGAGACTGGAGGGTGGGAATATGGGGGAATCATCTCAGAAGGAGATCTTTGTCCTCCACGAGATATCCATTTAACTCTGGGGTTCTTCTAGGGGAAATAGCAACAGGGGGAACCCAAGCTGGGCATTCATGATATGGCATTAGCTCTGGATAACTAAGTATATATACATTAGTTCCTGAAAGTTTGATAATGTTTCCCTCTCAATTGTAACATTGTTCCATCTAATAAAAAAATTAAATAAAACCCAATATTTGTGCTAAAAAAAAATTCTTGGTCACATTGTGTCATATGTCTAATGATCACTGAATATGTTGCCCAATATCTTGAGAAGAGTGTTGTACTAGCTTACCTTCTGGAAGCTATGTGTGAAGCTGAGCATTTCCTTGGCACCCATGAGCATTAGCAGTTTTACCTTTGCCAATTAAATGTACAGAAGGTGGCCTATAATTTTCATCATTCAATTTCTACTGAAATAATCATCTTTGAATTTTTATATGCTTTGTTTATAAATTTGTTAGTCATAATTGTTCATTGGCATCTACTTTTGTTACGATTTTAAAGCAATCATGTCTTTTAAGTTTACTTTTTGACTGTGTTGCCATTCATTATGCAATTTTTTTCTTTTAATTATTATAGTAGTTTACCATATAGAAATTTTTGTTCTTTCATGATCAAATAAGCCTATAATCTATATTATTCTATGCATAATCTCCATCTTAATTGTAAGGCATTATATATTTAAATCATGAAATATTTTGTATGTACAGAAAATCACAGACTATGATACCACATTCATGTAACCTCATTCATATTTTACAATTATAAATTTTAGCTGTATATATTTTCAGACCATTTTTAAAATGACATATTTCAGATATAGCTAACAACTCAATTATTTTCACTGTCTTCCTTTCCAATCCCAACCCCTGCTATTTAATCTTCTAAAAATTAAAGCATTTTAGCATTTACATTTTAAAAAAGTTCTTTGTTCCAACTCGATGACTGTTTTCTACAGAGGTTAGTCTATTATAAAATTTTTCCATTGTTGTTCTGATGTGATTGACTGAACATGTTAGCTCCATTACTTCTTTTTTCAGTATGCATATTTCTTTCATAATAGTTTTTCATCTCTTGAGTTTTCTTATTTAGTCCTTTCATTAAATCTTATTTTAGCTTATCCTTTCTTTTAGTAATCAGATCATTGGCAATTTTTCTAGGTTTTCATCCAGCTCCCTGTCCATGTGTTCTTTGGTTGGGGAGTTGTAGGCTTGAGGTGAACTTTTTCTGTTTTGATTCCTCATTTTTGATATTTTTCTTCTGGATCTTTGAATTAACTTTACCTGTGTTAAAGGTAGCCAGGTCTGGAAGTGCTTTTTCCTTGCAGGTCAAAGGGTTGGGACAGACACCACCTCTCTGATGACCACCTTCTTCCAGAAAACTGCTTCTGCCTGCAACCTCATTTTGCTCTACATTTTGGATCTATGTCCCAGATCATTGAACCAAACTCTGTTGTTGGTGCATGCTACCCTTCTGCATAGTTGAAGCAGAGCAGGTAGGGTGCTTTGCTGGGTCCTAGGGTCTTGTGTTAGGCTGGAATGGGCCTCCTGCATGCCTCAGCAGGACCTGAGATCCTTGACAGCAGGTATTGCCCCATTATATCTGGATCTGGCAAGAATGGGCTGCATCTGGGAGGCTTCACACATGGCAACTGGGCAGTTGGGAACCAAGGAGGGGAGGTCTTGGGCACAGGTGCGAGGCATGCACCCTGAATGTCCTGGACCAGAAGTCTGTATCCATGCTCACAGAGTCTGCTGGGGTCGACTCCAGTGGGGTTCCTGGGCACAGGTACCCTGCACACACCTGAAGGCCCTGGGCCTGAATCCTGGATCCACATGCAGAGGCTGCTTGTTTCAGCTTCTGCGGGATTTCTCCATGTAGTTGTTCTTAACCTAAATTTCTAAACAGAATTTAGTTCAGTTTTGAACATATGTATAGTAGGTACTAAAACTGTCCTTTGATAAATCATGCTTTGAAACTTGCTTACTGTATGGATTTAATAAACCTAAGCTTCCTTTGCTATAAAACAGAGAGAAAATAGGTCTTTTCTTACCAGTTTACCATGGAATTGAATGAGTTAACAAATGTGAAATATTTGGCACACAATTTTCACCATACAATATTAAATATTTGCTATTATATTTTATCATTAACACCCACATGCTTACCAAAGGTACTTGTCAATAACCTTAATGACATTCCTTATTTCTCAAGAGTCTTTGAGTTGTCAACAAAATTTTAAGATGGTAAAATGAAAGTAGTCCTGCTTCTCCCCCAGAACTTTCTGCATGTGTTTGCCCCACTCTTCTTACTGTAAAAGGCACACTCAAATAATTGCCGCTCAAAAACCTTTTATATTAAGCAGTCAGAAAAAGAAATTACTGAGTGGGAAGCCTGTTATTATCTCTCCTAAGAAAGCCACTTGAAATTTCTCTAGCTGAAATTTTATTTCCCAGTGTCAGCTTTGAATAAGTAGATGAAGAATTCTCATTTATTGGCAATATAACCCAATTAAGATACAACACTAATAATTAAGAAAGATGATCGTAATTTGAAAACTTTCCTGCCTGAATTACAAAGAACTTCCTGAAATGTGTCATTTCATTTCCAGTATATAGCATAATGAGAAGTGAGTGCTTTTAAGCTTTCTGTGCTCTACATGAAATAGTAAGTATTAACAATTGAGAGAGGCCAGAAAAATGGGGAGATCACAAAGAGGAAATTTTTTTGGAATGTGATAATAAGATTTTCTACATTTCATCCAGCTTGGTGTCTATTTCCAACAGATTCTGAAGAAAATGGTGCTATAAATGATCACAGAGGTCTTCCTCTAGACCCATCTGATTCTTGCCTGTAAGAATGCATAGGAGGAACTTTTCTGTTTCCAAAAGGGCATTCCATTTCACAAAGTTACAGCACATTTTGAAATCTTCAATATAAGCCCAAAATGCAAAATAGGATAAGAAAGGAAAGTTAAATAAAATCAAGAGGTGTCCTGCTCTTTATTTCTAATATGATCAACATCAAGTATACATTATTACTTCATCTCTTCACAAAATTTACAAAGCAGGCTGTTTCAGGGTAGGTTTTGCGTATATTTTTTCTTAAGTATTTGTGCTTAGAAAGTGTATGATAATATTGATGTGATGATCTTAATATGATATCTTAGGGATATTGACAGAGCCTAGTAGGGAGGAGAAGGAGTTGAATATGTAGAACCACGAGGATTTTTAGGGCAATGGAACTATCTTTTTATATTTTAATAGTGTCTGTGAGTCATGGTACATTTGCTATAAGTCCACGCAATGAAGAAGCAGGAGAAATACATCTCATGCTTGGAGAAAAAAGAGAAAGGTCATAGTCTTGAAAACTTGTACAAGGCCTACTGATAAAATCCAGAGTCATGTAGAGTCTGCTGTCCTCAGGACAGTACCTGTAGAACAAATCTCTGAAACCATTTATTCAGGCACTCAAAAGACTAATTTCAACACCCTTCTCTCAAACTTAGATAACATAAAGGGGATCAGGCAGCAAAGTTAGCATAGCACTTTGCTTTGGAGCTCAGCCAGTGGTAGAAAGAAATCAAAGGCCCCTGTGTGCAGACTAGTGTTCACAGAAGGAGGGTCTAGACCTCCCCAAACATCAGACAAAGACCTTTTAATGACTAAGAAAAAAGCATTGGGAAGTATAAAACTCAGTGATAGGAGTAACTCTACAGACAAACTAAAAATGTTTTAATATCATAAACATTGGGTGTAAAACATTCATATTAGTATGCAGATTAAAGAATAAGGAATAAAAATAAGTATTTGTTAGCAGTTGAATAACACAGAAAACTGAAAGAAGCTATCAAAAATGTAGGGAGCAATAGGGTGTGTGTACAAAGAAATTTTTTAGTGTATTTTTGTTTCTTATCTTCATAATTGTAATCTTGCTATCATTTCCAAGTAGTTTTTTATAATCAAAATATTGTTTTCATAAGCCTCATGGTGACCTCAAAGCAAAAATCTACCATAGGCAAACCAAAAACAATAATCAAGGAATGAAAATAGACTACTATCGTATATCAAATAGCCAGAAAGGAATACTGTAAGAAAAGGAAAAAGAGGGAACTACAATAAAATGAGCAGGAAAAGTTACAAATTGGCAGTATTTAGACCTTTACCTGTTGAAAATACTTTAAATACAAAGGGATTAAATTCACTAATTAAAAGGCATACAGAGACTTAATGGCTAGAAAAAAAGACCCAACTATGTGTTCCTTGCAAGAAACACATTTCACCTCTAATGGCACCCCTAGATTAAAAGTAAAGAAATGGAAGATACTCCCTGTGAATGGAATCCAAACGACAGTAGGAGTACCAATACCAAATCAGATAAAATAGACTTTAATGAATTTAAAATTTAAATTTCCAATAGAATTTAAAATTTTAAATAAAATTTAAAAGCCATCAAAAGAGACAATGAAGATCATTGCACAACAATAAAGGGGTTAATTCATTCAAAGGAAATAACAATTCTAATTACACAAGTGCCCTATATTGGAACATCCAAATATATTAAGTAAATATTGAGATGCAAAAATGAAGAGATAGACATCAAAACAATAATAACAGAGAATTTAACACTTCAGTTTCACTAATAGATGTGTCATCCAGACAGAAAAATAACAAAGAGGAGGCATAGTTAAATTGCTAACCTAAAGCAAATGGGCCTAACAGACATCTAGAGAAAATTTCATCCATCGACCTCAAATACACATTCTTCTCAACCATTTATGGAAAATTCTCCAGGATAGATCATATTAGAGTCCACAGCACAAAGTTCAACACATATGAAACTATGTAAGATATATTGAATATATTTTCTTATCACAAAGCAATAAACTAGAAATAAACAACAAAAATTTTGAATATTATATAAATATGTGTAAATTTGAAAATTTACTTTTTCTACTTTAAATTAATTTTAACCTATTTATAAAAATTATACATATTTTTGGAGTTACCTGTGAATTTTTGATACATGTGTCTATGCTATTATGCTAAATCATAATAAACATTTTATCTTCCTAGATATTTATTATTTCCTCTTAGTAAAAATTGTCAATATGGATTGTAGAGGAAATAAAGAAGGAAAATAAATAGCTTCTTGATATGAAGGAAACACAAATACAACTTCATGATACATACAAAGTAGTACCAAGAGAAAGATTGTAGAAGGCATTTGCCTATGTATGTCAGAAAGCAGAAAGATCTCGAATAAATAATCATTGCTATACCACACACAAAAAAATATATAGAAAAATGAGAACAAACTGACCCCAAAATTAGAAAGAAAGAAATAATAAAGATTAGGACAGAAATAAATGAAATGGAAACATAAATATAAAATATCAAAAAAATGAAGAACAGATTCTTCAAAAACATCACTTTAACAAAGTCAACATACAAAAATAGGTAGTTTTGCTATGCACCAATAGCAAAGTACCTGAGTTAGAAATCTCTTTTGCAATAGCAACAAAAGTATGTATCTGGGAATAAATTTAAGCAAAGAGATTAAAGATGTCTATAATAAAACTTTAAAACATTGCTGAAACATATATATGAAACATATATATGAGAAAAAATGTGGAAAGATATACTGTGTTTCTGAGTTGGAAAACTCAGTATCATTAAAATATTCATATTACCCAAAATGGTACATGGATTCAATGGAATTCCCACCATAATATCAATAGCATTCTTTACAGAATTTGAGAAAGCAAATTTAAAATTTGTAAGGAATTACAGAACATCTTGAACAGCCAAAACAAGCTTGAGAAAAGCGATTAAACTGTAGGCATTACAATACTTGACCATAATCATATTAAGAAGCTATAGTAATCAAAATAGTGGCGTGAAGGTGAAACGGATATACGGAAGAGAGAAACAGCTTAGAGCCTACAAGTAAAACTATGCGTGCACAGCCAACTGATTCCCACCCAGCAAAGGTGGTAAGAATGCACGTTAGTGGAAGAACTTTTCAGGAAGTGGTACTGGGAAATGGCTATCCACTTGTAGAAGAATGAAACTGTATTCCTGTATCTCAGCAGCTACAGAAAACAAATCAACTCAAAATGAATTAAAATCTTGAATGTAAGAACTGAAAGTACGAAATGATCAGAAGAAAATATGGTAGAAATGCTTCAGATTATTGAAATGGGTAAAGATCTTTCTTTTATTAACAAGACCCCAAAGCACAGTAAATAAGAGTATGATTACATCAAACTATAGTTTCTTCATAGTTAAGAAATAACTCTCAGAGTTAAGAGATAACCCACAGAATATGAGAAAATGTTTGAAAAGCACATATCTGACACGGAGTTAATATTTGCAATAAATAAGTAACTTCAAATAATCAATAGCAAAACAAAAGTAACCTGATTTTAAAATATTCAATAAACCTATACAAACAATTCTCATAACAAAATATACCAATGGCCAACTGGTAGATAAAAAAAATACTCAACATTACTAAGTAATAGGGCAATGCAAATCTAAACCAAAATGAAATATCATCTCACCTAAGTACCAGGGATTATTACCATTATGACTAAAGGATGTTGAGAAAACGGGAAACTTGTAGTAAATGGCCTTTCTGGAAAACAGTAACAAAAATACTAAAAATCAAAATGTAACTATGATAATGGAACTTGTAGTAAATGGCCTTTCTGGAAAACAGTAACAAAAATACTAAAAGTCAAAATGTAACTATGATAATGACCAGCAGTCTCACTACTAGATACATATTTAAAGAAAATTAAATCATTATGTTAAAGAGGCATCTATGTGTCCCTCTTTATTGCAATACTATTCACAGTAGCAAATATTGAAACAATGTGCCCATCAACTGATGAATGAAAAAATGAATTTAATGCACAATGGAATACTATTGAGTCACAAAAAAGAAAATGAAATGCTGTCCTTATGAGAACATGGATGGGACTGTCAAGTGGGCCCTTTCCTCTAGAGTTGTAATTTTTTTTTAACTGTAGTAACAAGCTGTCTTAGACTCAGTTCCTGATAAACAATAGAAATTTATTTGGTACCGCTCTGAAAGCTGGAAAGTACAATTCAAGCTGTTGCTAGACTGTTTATGTGGTTGAGGTTCTCTTTCTAGTTCATGGTCTGTTGTTTTTCTGTAACCTCTTATGTTGGAAACTCTAAGGAGACATTTAAAGGTACAAAGGAGACCTTTATAAGGGTACAAAGCACATTCCTGTGGATTCTTCCTTCATGACCTAATCATTTCCCTAAGGCCCATCTCCAAATACTCTCACACTGAGGGTTAGACACATTCGTGTGTTTGAGCATTAGTGGGTTTTGGTATCTACTCACTATGCACGGCTTTTCAAGATCAACCGGGAACTTTTCCTTTGCTACGTTTGAAGTACACAGTGAGAAATAGGATATGAGAATCAAGGGAGATTCTTAATAATTTTAAATACTGAATTACATGGTTCGGAGAAGAGAAGCATTTTCTAACTAAGGCAATTCCAGGGAAGTCTATATTACTAGAAAAAAAAATAAACTAGTTTTTCCCAAGTGAAAATGAAAAGACATTCAAATCCTTGACATTTTTTGGTGATATCTGCTAATGTCATTGTGAGAGTTCCTAATAGCATAGCCTTTTGCAAACCAAGATGTTAGAATTGAAGCGAGGAGGAATGTACAGAGAAATGTTGAGATGAAGATTCATCCAAGGGTACATTTTCTGTAACAGTTGAAACAGTTGCATGTTTTATTGTTGTTTTGTTTTTTGTTGTTTTGTGTTTCTTTTTTGGTACCAGGGATTGAACTTAGGGAAGCTTAACCATTTTACTACATATTCAGCCCTTTTAATTTTTATTTTTTTTTTATTTTGAGAGAGTTTCTCAAAAAGTTGCTTAGGGTCTAAGTTGTTGAGACACGCTTTGAACTTGTGATCCTCCTACAACCATGTCCTGAATCACTGGGTTCACAGGCATGCACCGCCATGCCTAGATTAGTTATATAACTTCTTCTAATGACTAAACACAGTGAACATATAAGCCTTTGTGGATTTTCCTAGATAATAAAGTGGAAGGATACTAAGGGTTTCATCTGGGCTTATCTGAGACCAGTTCTCTAGGTGCCACAACATTTGCGAGATTCCAGATAAAGAATTTGGGTCTACCTTTTTTCCCAATGGCCAGTTGCATCCGCAGATGTTAGAATCTTTGCTATTCATTCAGACCTGCACAGTCAGATTCACCATGAATACAGAGATGTTACAGATTCTTACATAAGCTTTGAATGCCTCAAAGTCATTTTGCACCAATCCAGATAACAAGTAATTTATTAAAATATTTCAGTTAATGTTTTTGGTTCTAATTCTCTTCTTCTAAAACCTGAGTTCTGGAACCTCCATTCACTTTGGCTACTATGAATATTTTTAGCTAAGTTGTTGGATTGAGGAAAGTGACCTGTTCTCTTGCTTTTAGTAAAAATAGAAACTTTCTGATTGAAACAAAATCAGGAAACAAAAAAAAAATTGTTTCATTTTTTGATGGCATGGAATGTTTTTATAATGTTAATAAATAACTCCAGCAGAAGCTACTTGTTCAGATTATGCTTTTATTATTTCATGTCTTCTAAACCAATAGCATATAAGCTACATTCAGAAATTTAAAGAACACTAATAATAAACAGCATTTTTAGTGTACAATGTGTCTTCAAACTACAGAGTTATTTTAGTGCTCAGATATATATAGTAACTTCTTAAAGATTAGCTTTGAACATAATTTTTTCAGCAACAAGGAAAGACCTTTAGGTATCAAAAAAGATTGATTGGCAGAGATGATTGATTGATTTACTGTACAAGAACACAGTTTTGTAGCTATTATGTCCTAGCTTGGGTCAGAGTTGGGTATGACTGTGTAAGTGTCTGTTCTGTTGCTGTGGTCAATTCTACTGTTCTCCCCACACCATTCTAAGAACAGAGCATACACCCAGATGCCGATGTTCCTTGTCCATAACAGATTTACTGGAGTTCATTTATCATTGCATTGCAACATGTGCTGGTAGTATAAGATAAATGAAGCTATTCGGTCTTTTTCTTTTCTATAGCTATCTGTCAGCTCCTCAGTGGAAGGAACAGTGGTGGTAAAATTAAACAGTGGTAACACAATGCACAAAGTTCTTCCAGGTGAAGTTCAAGTTGCAGTAATTTTATCTTTTGGGACTTCTTCCCACACTCTGTTCTGAGGGAACTTTAAATCCAAGTTCAATAGCTCTCTGTAAATCAAGACAACATAACAGAGCTTAGTGAACCTGGAATGAATATGTTTCAGATTAGATTGATTTTTCAGTTCCTTTCTTTTTCTTTCCTAAAGTGCTAGAATTTTTTTCTGCATAAGAAGCTTCTACCCTTAAAAGCTTCTTTGCCTAACATTTTTTGAGTGCTGATTTAAAAATAATTATCCTACAGAATTCATCAATTGCTTTAAAATGCTAGAAGCCTAGGGAAGGAACGCATTTCTGGAGTTAATTCTGATGAGTCTGGTTATGTGTAGCCAGAGAAATTTTAATGACTTTTGTCATTGTCTAGTGTTAATGGAAATAAATCAGAAGTAGATACATTTGATAATTCTCAAATCTTATTTTAGAGGATCAGGTTATAAAATTAGTCAATGTGATCATAAATATGAATTAAAATAATTGTAAATTAAGTTTTTTTACAATTTATTTTGATTTTCCATTACCTATAATGGCCCTGATTCTTATTTTTCTTTCTAATCCCTATAGCTGAAAATAAAGAATAATTTGTAAACAAATATTTTGAGGCTCATAATCTCATAAAATACCATAAAACTTAACACTGTGGATGTAAATTATGAGTAATGACATTGTTTTCCTCTTTTTCTTTACCTAACCTATTGTTTTATTTGTAAGGTAGGTCTATAACATCTTCCCAATTAGAATTAAACATAGGGCACCTTGCTAAAAATGACAATAATTCTATCATTTCTTATGCCATGAGTCTGCCTAGGAGATAGTCCTTAACAATCTGGGAAAGCTTTATATTTACCTTCATTTTTTTGTCTTTATTTTTATTTCTTTGTGGTTCTAGAATTGGACCCCATAGCCTTGTGCATGATACGTAAGCACTCTGCCACTGAGCTCTCCCAGGCCCGGTTCAGTTTATGAAGGAGACTATGTCTTATGTTAGACAGCAGGAGATGCAAGCCACAAAGATCCCATCTGCACATCTCTGTATCTGCGTTTGGACCACAGGTGTATTAACACAAAAACGACCATATTAGTATAGGTGCTTTCTCAATAAATGTATCGAATGTCTACCTTGCTTTAGGTATTCTTCTAAGTGTTGTACATGCAGCTTAAGCATAATTCACAAAAATCCTTGGCTAAATAGAGCTAACATTCTAAAAAAATAAAGTCTAGAACACATCTCAGTGTTACAGATGAAGTTTTATGTCATTGTATAAAATCTAAGACCTTCTTTAATTCTGATAATATTCAATGCACTGTACTACTCTAACATAGATATCACAATTCACCCAACAGTTTGGTCCTTCTGCTTATGTTTAAGCATGTCATCATGTGACAACCTGTGAGGTTGTGGGGACAAACTCTGAATGACTAGAGAAGATATTTGCTCAATAAACAATTTAAAACAAAGAGTCAAAATAATGTGGAGGGTGCCCCATAAGTCAGAACAGGCAGATTAATGTTGGAATGGAGGTTCATAAAAAATAAATCTCTCCATTTGCACATAGGTACCTTCTTGTCAATTAATCATGATTTTCAGAAATAGATTGTTTCTTAGTGCAGTGCAAATTCTTTTTTTCCTAAGATACTACCACATTGTTAATGCAGGGTTATTAATCACTTAGAATAAAACCTGCATTATCTAAGAGAACAAGTTATATTTTTACTGCTATAAATTAGTTTAGTATTTCCCAGATAACAGCAGAGAGAGAGAGTGAGAGAGAGAAGAGAGAATGAATGAGTTTTCATCATGCATTAAAAGTAATCACAGGTATATATTTCAATTAAATGAGCATCCCTAAATAATAATTGGCAAAAAGTCAAGAGACATATGCTTTAAAATTTCTGTACTGGTAAACATAATTTATATTCTCAACTAGACTCCATTTGAACATTTTCTCATAAGAAAACTAGGAATAATGATGAAATTCCATATATGATAAAATGTCTGGCAAATTAACAGTACCAATTTAATTATGTTCATGTTAACAGAAACAGGGATATTTTTCAAGCATTAAAGGATGGGTTGAATAATAAGTACTATAAGAATTCACTTTGGTAGTGCCTGGAGTTATTGGGGAAATGCTAATAAAAGGATTTTTTTTTTCTATTTGCCTTCTTATCTATTGGGTCTTTCTCTAATGATTTGTCTCTGAATGTTTGTTCTATCTTCTGACAAGTTTTATCAATTTTTTCTCATAATTTCACATTTGCATCACATTATGCCTACTGCTCCTAGACATCTTTTCATGACCTTTAAGCTTTGATTTCTACTCCTTGTGTTAAACTTGGCAGTTCATATTCAACTAAAGTAAATTTTTGGGACCAGTCCACATTCAAGATACAGATCTCAGTGATGCCTTATCCACACTTGGCCCTCTTTTAAATTTTCCACTCCAGGTAAATTCATTTGAAGCCAGAAGGATGGGTTCGTGTGGCATAAAGCATGCTTCTGTAGGGATAATGCCACATGGGAGACCAATGTCCCAAATGAAACCACAAATACACATATTGTGCCAAAGAGATCATCATATAGATTAGTACTGAAATTCTGAGGAAGAGGACTATAAGGAGGAATTTTAAAGTTTTTGAGCAATTTCAGAAAACTTCCTGAAGGTAACAAGTAGTCATGCTTGCTTATTTGCCCACTTTCCTTCCTGTCCACTCCCTGCATGGCACTTTGCTGGGCACACAGCATATCTTTAAGAAATATTCGTGCAATATTTACTTTGCCACCAAAGCTTTCAAGAACTATTCCTTATGTTGTTATTAAAGAACGACACTTGAAAACTGCATTTCTTTCCATGAGTAGTCAACACAAAGGATAGTAAAAATCCCGAGAAGGAACTAAAAACAAGTAGTCCAGGTAACTAACATTTTCTCCAAAAGTCTCCAGTCTTCAAAGCCTAAGAAATATGTCAGTTCTCTAAATACCATTTCATAAGAGGTTTCATTTATGAATTCTTCAGATCACAAACGCATTCCTGACCCCTTTTTCCAAACCCTCGCCAGCTGCAGAGGCATACCTTACAAAGGCATCCACAGAGATCATCTATGTTTTCTGGACGTACTTTCTCCAGTTTCTCTCTTCGTACAAGTTTTGTTATCCTGCTCCTGAGGTTGAAAGAGACTTTTCTGTAATGTAACATTTTTCCTCTGAAATCTGAGATGGTTAAACATAAGTCACTCACCTTTGATTCCTTTTTTCTTTTTTTTTTTTATTTTGCTTTTAAAGAGAGAGACAGAGAGAGAGAGAGAGAATGAATCAATTTTATTTAGTTTTTCATGTGACCCTCATTGCTCCAAGATTTCATTGTGTACATGGTGCTTGGGTTTGAACTCGTGTACTCAGTCATGTTGGGCAAGTGCCATAATGCCCGAGCCACAGCTCCAGCCCACCTTTATATGAACTTATTTTTGTCTTAGTCAGTAGTTTGCTTCTGAAGAAAAATTCTGTTGTTTTTGTAGGAATTTTGCAGAAGTTGATAATCTTCCATGTCTTGATGTAGAACTGTTTCCTAAAAAGAACTAAATATATGAAGGTCTTTTGTGCCTATTTAAATCCCTTGGCTTATATGAGTCATTGTTCATAGGCTAACATAGTGTTAGCCTATTATTGAGGGCTGTTTATCAGTTGGCCCTGACATTCTCAGCTAAAATATTAATGCCATAATAAAGAAAATCAGTTCACATACATGCTGTTGCTCTTAAAAAATCTATACACAGGACTGGAGCAGTAGCTCAGCAGTTGCTGTGTTTGCCTGGAATGCGTGAGGACATGGGTTTGAACCCCTGCACCACATACATAACCAAGTGTTGAAGCAATGAAAGCCATATGAAAAGCAAAATAAAACTGATTCTCTATTTCTCTCTCACATACTGTCCCTCTCTCTTAAAAAAAAAAAAAAAAGAAAACACTATATACAACTTGCTACCTTGGAGGAATGATTTTCACATAGATGTGCAATGTATAGCATTAAAAACTATGCAAAATTAAAGAAAATATAGTATAAGATGAAAAGTTAATAAGTGTGAAAAACTTTATCACTTAAGTATTTCAAAATTTTGTATTTGTTAAAACAAATACTAAACTCTGGGTCTTTCAAAAATTTACTTAGTAGAATATCTGAGCCACACATACATTAAGAGAATACTTCAAAGATGGCCAGAACAATGCATGAAGTAAGTTATCAAGTAATAGAATTGCCATACATTGTTATTAGACAGTTATGGAAGTTCAGTTTCAGTTATCAACAGCTACTGTTTGCTGAGCACCCAATACAAACACCAATTGCATTAAATGCTTTATATTATTCTTTGCTTTGGATTTTCACAATAGTTTTAATAACTAGGTATATTGATTATCTGAGTTGAAAAACACAAAATTCTTCCTATGCACAATACCAGGAAAGGACTCATATCAAATTATTAGAGAACTCCCTGAATTACCAGCAGGAGTAAGCCTCCAGTGAAAACATACAATCTGTGGACCCACTTAATAAGAGAACTTTTGGTACTGGCCCAGACTGGGTTTCCTGTAGCATTGTGCCTAATAATACAACAAATGACTAATAAAAGCTCACTTCCAAATGAGCATTTTAAGATGAATACATCTATTTGGCATTAGACTATCAAGCTGCAAGGAAAGCTGAATGGTATTTCTATTCCATTTATGTTGCTTTATTAACTTTAAAAAATTAACTTAGGATGGTACATTTCACAAAGTCAAGAAATACTGAAATTGTAAAAATTGCGGTAAAAAAGATTATAATTAACCAATAATGATAGATTTCTATTTGATCGGGTATTACAGTTTTCCATTTTTGAGAAGCTGTCATTTTTAAAGCATTCCTTGTTCATTTTAGTGAAACAACAGCTTTGTTTGGCTAACATTTTGGAGTGCTTTTTGTTTTCATTAGTGCATTATAGTTATGCATAACATTGGGGTTCATATTGACAAAATTACATGCATATGGACTATAATTTGGTCCAGTTCAGGCCTCAATATGTTCCCTTTCTCTCTCCTCCTCCCTTGCCCTTTCCCCCTTCCTCTACTCTTCCTCTATAGATCTACATAAAGGTGAAATTTACAGTGGTGTGTTCATGTACATACACAGCATTATTTGGTCAATTTCATCCTGCAGTTCCTTCCTTTTCCTGTCCCTCCTCCCTCCTTCTCCATCCCCCTACTCTACTCCACAGATCTCCCTTCTGTTGTTGTGAGAGCCACCTACCCCACATTTTCCTCCTTACTTTGGTCCAACTTCAACATTTGAGAAAATCATTGACCCTTTATTTTCTGGGTCTGGCTTATTTTACATAATATGATGCTGTATAGTTCCATCTGTGCACCTAGAGAGCCTTAACGTCATTCTTTTTTATGACTGAGTAAAACTCCATGTGTGTATATATGTAATATAATATATATAATGTAATATATATATGGACAGAGAAGATGTGATATGTATATATGTGTGTGAGTGTTGTGTTCCACAACAGAGTTATTGTGAATTACCCACTACAAACATTGATGTGGTTGTTTTGCTACTGTTTGCTGATTTTAGTTCACTTGGATAAATATTGAGACGTGGGATAACTGGGTCACAGAATGGTTCCATTGCTAGTTTTTTTGAGGAATCGCCATATTGTTTTCCTGAGTGGTTGTACTAATTTGCAGTTGTACAACAACGTATGAATGTACCTTTTCCCCATAGCCTTATCACCCTTGGTATCATCATCAATATTGTTATTTATATTGACTAACATTTTTAATTGTGCATGTCACTGACTACTGAAGACATTGAGGGAATAAATTAGTAAAACACTAAGGTAAACTTGTTGTATATGTATTTTTTTTTTTAATTTGTGGTACTGAGAATTGAATCATGGGGTATTTGCTGAGCTACATCCCAGTATCTTTCTTTTTTTTTTCTTTTCTTTTTTGAGACAGGATCTCACTAAACTGCTGAGGCAGACCTTGAACTTTTATTCTCCTATCTCAGCCTTCTGGGTCACTGGAATTGCAGATATGCACCACTGTGCTTGGCGCTTTAAGTATAATTTTGAATAAAATATTTTTCTGTATGAAGAAATTGACTAGTATTTTAACAATACAAATACATGGGTAGTACACAATAAGGTCTAGAAAAAGAATACAAAGAGGTATAAAGAGCAAGAATCAGAAATCAATAGCCCAATTGATAAATGGGCCAAAGAGCTAAACAGAGACTTCTCACCAGAGGACATTGATCAAGCCAAACTGCCTGTTTTCAATAATTCTTTTGCTTTTATTTGATACATTAACTTGGAAAGTCACATAAACATTTTTCTCCCTAGTTTTATCATCTGTAAAATAGGAAATAAAACAGTAATTATATGATAATTTTATTTATAAAAACATTTATAGTTGAATGTAGTGGTACATACCTGTAATCCCGGAGACTCAGGAGGCTGAAGCAAGAGGACTGCAAGCTGGAGGCCAGTTTCAGCAACTTAGTGAGGTCATAAGTAGCTTAGTGAGACCTTGTCTCAAAAAAAAAAAAAAAAGGGCTCAGGATGCTACACAGCTTTAAAGTGCCCAATACTATAGTGTCCCATTCCCAGTATAGAAAAATAGGGTATTTATGGCAGTTTCTGATATGTATCAAGCTTTACATAAACACTACGTTTTATGGACAGAGTGTCAAATAAGGAGCCAAGGGGTGGGATTTGAGAAGGAGTAAATTGCCTTAAGGGTAGATAAGAAAATTGGCATTTCAGAAGACAATTTAAAAACATTAACAAAATAAATTAAAAATCAAGCTGATTTGAGGCATGTTCTTCCCTCTGTCCTGAAAACTTTGTTCCTGGTTCTGTATATATCTGAGTTTCCTACTGTTCCCAGATGCATTTCAAGTGCCACCTCTTGCTTGAGTAAAACTCTACTGTGTGTATATGTGTAATATAATGTATTATATTACATATCCTTGTTAAGGCCAATTTCACTTTAAAAATCAGACATGTGTTTCTTTCGGTCTCCACATAGCCACTGCTCATATTCTTTAAAGCATTTAGTATTTTTCCTGAAATCACCTAATTGTTCGTATTCAAGACTATAAAGCAATAGTCTTTATATAACTGTTATCAATGTTTCCTTGCATAGGCTAACAGTTGGGTAAGTGCTCAACAATTACTGAAGGGACTCAATGAAACCATCAAAAAACCCAATCAATGAACTAATTTTCTCAAATTATAGTTTGAGCTTAATTTAGTGACTTATGCCAGATAAATACTAACTTGTTAGAGTAAAAGGAAGAGTCTAAGATCTGATTTTGATTCACAACCACACAATCTTGAGCAAGTTATTTAGTATTTTTGAAGAGTCGGTTTTCTAACCTGAAAATAATTATAAGAAAGTATTTTCATCTCAAAGAATTATGAAAAGTAAATGGAATAAAATGTATTTTATGGCTTTGTAACTTCTAAAGTATCTTGCAAATGTGAGTGGTTTTGCTAGAATTGAATAATATAAGAGGATTCATCTAGATGAGTTGATAATAACTTCAGGTAATCAGTCTATATTCATGCTGTGAACCTTGGTGATATATTAAGTAAAATTAGTTAAAAGATGTTTAAAATAAAGAAGTCATTACTGGAGTGGGCGATGTTTTTTTAATCAGGAATTTGATTCTAACAGAAATTTACCAAATATTTTTTTTCTATTGTGAAAGTTCAAAAATACTGAGGTTTTTTTTGTCATAGATAGTAAAGGATAAAAATATTCAAATCCATTACCAATCTCATTGTCACAGGTCACAATAAAGTATTGCCTATAGTGAATAGCTTACCATGGATCATGTTTGTAATTTATTTGTTTTTAATTAACATTAATAAAAGACCCAACAAGTAATCTTTGGTAAGGAAAAAAGAGAAAGTTAAAGGTGGGGGAAGGGAAAAATAGATTTTGCAGCCCTAGGAAAATAATTCCCAGAAAATTAATTTCAAAGGCCAATCAGCAGAAGCATGGGACCAGGGGATGGGAGGAGGGAGAGTGCAGGGAAGGTATTGGCTAAACTATGTTGTTATATTGTGTGCATGTATGAATATGCAACAACGAATTACATCATTATGTACAACTTTAATGCACCAATAAAAAATGATAAAAAATAATTCTTTCCCACCAATCATCAGTGAGATAGTTTATCAAAGAAAAAATTTAAAAAATTAAGTAAATGCACATGAGTTATACATATAACTTACCAATATTAAGTGCAAATGGGGGGCTGGAGCATTGTCTCAGCAGCTATAGTGCTTGCTGGCATGTGCAAGGACATAGGTTCGAATCCCAGCACCACATATACAACAAAGTGTCAGAACCATGAATGCCACATGAAAAGCTAAATAAAAATTGATTCTTTCTCTCACTGTATCTTTCTCACTTTAAAGAAAATAAAAGCACGAATGAATTATACACAAATTACCAGAGCTTTCCTTATCATACTATCCACTGTGCACAAATATGTCTGCATCAATGAAATACATTATTAAAATTTATTGCTAGTGTAGAATTATTTGTGAGTGGAATTTTCCTCATCAGTAAAGATAGGATGTTTCTTTTTTAAATAAATGGAGTGTAAAGATTTTACAGACCAGCAATTAAATCTTCTATTTTCTATTGTGTTTTCAGTACTTTATACATGTTTATTGTCTTCTTTAATATCTTCAGGGGTTTAAAAAATAATCCAAAATGTATGTGAAATCTCATATATTTCCTCATCACGTGTTCATATATACGATTATAATTTCAGCTTTTTTCTCCATTTAGACATACCTAGTATTTTCAGAGAAGAGAAAATGACATACAAATACAATATATAGCAAAAAAAATATTTTTTTAGGTTATTTGCTCATTTGGGTTACTACAGAGAAGAAGGGAGAAAAGAAGGGAGGGAGGGAAAGAGAGGGAGTACTCAAACTTGAATTGAAAGAGCCCAAACTACTTATTCCTAGAATTCAAAGAAGGTATAGCATTTTTTTTCTCAAGAATATCTGTCATCTTTTTAAAAAAATTTTAAGCAACAGATATTGAAAGAATTTTTTCCAAGTATATATTGATGAATGAAATTTTCCAAAGGGAAGTCAGTTAGTTTGAGAAAACATAATAACCAGTGATAAAATAGAATACCTATTAATTGTCTAGTAGAGACTAATAGGGCCTGAATAGAAATTTGAGTCTGTCAAAACAATCCATGTCTTTCTTCCCTACCACTTCTTTAGTTCACTCTTATTTTGTAAATTAATCTATTTTGAATATCACATTTCATTGACAATATTTTCAGGCTTCACTTCCCATTTATTGATTGATTACTGTAGCCTGTCATTTTTTCTACAAAAGTTTTTCTTGAACCTGAGCAACTGAGTTTGCATTTACAATACACTTGTGTTTTATAATGAAAACTACATTTTTCACATAATTAGGATATTTTGTTCTTTGTTTCTTATTTAATAGAAAATTATAATATAAAATTAGGAGCAAAGGTATCATTAAAGAACATCTAATTCTAACTCATCTTATAAATTTAAAATGATGACATGTTAGTGAATGTGCTAGGGTCTTGGGCTCATTAGTAGAATTTCAACATTCTTATTTTTCTAGATAATGATAGATCTTAGGTTATTTTTAGTTTTAAGTCTGATTTTTGTTGTTCGTCTTCATGTGCAATCTACATATTTTAGAGTGGATTTCAAATTGTAGAGTTTAATTTTCATACCACATAAAAACAGACTTGTTGAAATTCACTATTATAGTCAGAATATAAGGTAATCAAAACTTTTCATTTTAAATTGACTCCAGTTCTAACTACAACCTGAAATTGCAAAACATAGTCAAGCCGTGATCTTTGCCACTCACATCTGAGATCCAAATGGCCCTGCAGATGTGAAATTGTCTGTTGCTATGGAAGAACAGCTGGAATCAGTTAATGAGTAGAGTCAGCATGAACTGAAGCAAGGGAGACTGGAAAGTTTCATCTCCATGGTGGAGAACTCCAGGAAAGGACACAGAGAGCCAGATTGTGGCAGGAATGGCCCCACGAGTGACACAGCTGTGAGCATAATTAGGTTCATTCCCTACTGGCTAAAGGAAGTGCTGTTTACCTTTGCAGATATGAATCTTGGTCACCAGCAGACCAGTTCCCAATCCTATTCCCACTGTGACAAAAAAACACAAACCATTCAGACCAGATTTCCTGATGAGACTAATAAAAATGGCTTTTGTCTAGAGAGTGCAAGAAGCAAGCATGTTGAGACCTGATGGTAATTCTTTGAAATACAGTTTATTTTTAATTACTTCATTGTTTCCCATAGTGGAAATATGATGCAATTGTGTTTACAAATTTCTCAGCGTTGGTGTCCATATTTTAGTTATTAATAAGATATACTTCAATAAATTCATTTTAAAATATATTATGCATGCCCTGTAGTCACATAGTAGTGAAATGTGTTGTGACATAGAGTATATTTGCTCCATTTCAGTCCTAGGAAGTTCTCTTCCTCTTCTTTCCTCCCTTCTTCCCTTTCCTGGTTCCCATTGCTTTATTCAATGAATCTTATTACTATTTATTTATAGTTTTTAATTTGGTGCTTTATAGATATTGATAAGGTGATATTCACTGGAGTATATTCATATATGTGTGCAGCATAATTTTATCAATTTAATTTTCTGCTCCTTTCTTTTCCTGTCCCTCCACCCTCCTCCTCAATTCACTTCCTCTATTCCACTGACCTCCCTTCTATTTTCATGGGATCCACTCCCACCTTTTCCCCCTTATTTTGTTCTAGCTTCCACATAGGAGAGAAAATATTTGACTCTTGACTTTCCAAGTATGGCTTATTTCACTTTGCATGATGTTCTTCAGTTCCATCCTTTTCAAGTAAATACCATAACTTCATTCCTCTGTGACTAATACTCTGCTGTGCATATACACATCACTATCATGAATTACACAGGAATAAACATTGATGTTCCTGTATCATTTCAGGCTGCTGATTTTAGCTCCTTTAGATAAGTACCCTGGAGTTGGACTGTCAGGTCATGTGGAGGTTCCATTTTTAGCTTTTGGAGGAATCTCCATAGTGCTTCCCAAAATATTTGTACTAATTTTTCAGTCCCACCAACTATATACAAGTGTACCTTTCCCCCACATCCTCACCATCACTTATTGTTGTTTATTTTCTTGATCATTGGCATTTTGACTGGAGTGAGATGAAATCTCAATGTAGTTTGATTTGCCTTGCCCTGATTGTTACATATCTTGATATTTTTTTCACATATTTGTTGCTAATTATATTTCTTCTTTTAAAAAACACCTGTTAGTTCTTCTTTCCATTTACTGATTGGGTTGTTTGTTGCTGCTGTCTTTCGTTTGGGTATTGTTTCTTAAATTCTGTATATATTTTGGATAGTAGTCCCTGTTGGAGGAATAGCTGGCAGATATTCTCCCATTTTGACAGCTCTCTTTTACTGCTTTTATTTCCTTTACGGTGCATAAGCTTTTTAACTTTATTACCACCTAACTCACTGATTCTTTGTTTTAATTATTGAGCTTGATGGGTCTTATTAAGGAAGTCGGTCCCTACACCAGTATGTTGGAGTCTTGAACTTATGTTTTCTTCTACAAGTTGTAAATTTTCTCATCTAATTGTTAAGTCTTTGATCCACTTTGAGTTGACATTTGTGTGGGGTGAGGGATAGAGATCTAGATTCATTCTTCTATATATGGATATACAGTTTTCTCAGCACCTCTAGTTAAAAAGGCTATCTTTTCTCCAATACATGTTCTTGATATTAATCAGATGCCTATATCTGGGTGGGTTTTTCTCTGCTTCTTCTGTCCCTTTGGTATTCATAACTATTTTGACATTGACACTGTTTTTGATATTGTAGCTCAGTAACACAATTTTAATTCAGGTGTTAAGATACCTCCAGCATCACTTTTCTTGCCCAGCATCGCTTTGGCTATATTTTTTTTATTCTTTAAAATGACTATGGAACCAACCCAGATGCCCCTCACTTGACGAGTGGATACAAAAGCTTTGGTACATATATACTGTGGAATACTACTCAGCCATAAGGGAGCATGATATGATGTCTTTTGAAATCAAATGGATGGAGATGGATAGAATTATGCTTAGTGAAGTCTCCCAAGCTCAGAGACTCAAGGGTCGAATGGTTTCTCTCATCTGTTGATGCTATCATAGTTAGGGAAGCAGTAGGGCTAACGGCTAACCTAGCAAAACTGCAAATTGAAT